>JACEEZ010020412.1:35315-37815 GCA_016584305.1 Chionoecetes opilio | reverse complement strand
ATTATTATTATTATTATTATTATTATTATTATTATTATTTTATTATAGTCTTATTATTATATTATTATTATTATTATTATAGTCTTATTATTATTATATTATTATTATTGTCTATTTATTATTATTATTATGTCTTATTATCATTATTATTATTATATTATCATTATCATTATTATATTATTATTATTGTTTATTATCTGCATTCTTATTATTTTCTCTTAATGATAAAAAATAAATCTATGCGATATAAAACAAAGTATTAAATGTAACACTTCATGGTTTAATCTCTCATTATCTCACTATACTGATCACTTCTATGCTCTTCTCTCTCTCTCTCTCTCTCTCTCTCCTCTCTCTCTCTCTCTCTCTCTTCTCTCTCTTCTCTCTCTCTCTCTCTCTCTCTACTCTCTCCCAAAAATATTCCTTCAATTCACACAAAAAGTGGTTATGTTCCCTCCCCTCCCTTCCCCAACACCACTCACCCTTCCTTTCCCTCTAATAATACCTAATACATATTGCTAACCCAAACCCCCCTACCTCCATCCCTTTTCTCCCCAAACACCCCTTCCCCCTTCCCCTCTTTCTCCCCTTCCTTTTTGCTACTTAAGTCTTCCCCCCTTCCCCATCTTCCCCTCCCCTACATTTTCCAGTTATTGCAATGTACACTCCCCTCTCCCTCCTCTTCCCTCTCCCTCCTCTCCACTCCCCCCCTCTCTCTCTCTCTCTCTCCTCTCTCTCTTCTTCTCTCTCTCTCTCTCTCTCCTCTCCCCCACTCCATATCTCTCTCTCTCCATGATTAGAGGGAGAGTAAAATTGTCTCGTACAGTTCTAGGTAAGCACGGAGAGGATGCAGAAGCGAGCGGAGCAGCGACGAGCGAGCAGCGAGAGCGAGAATAAGAGAGAGACGAGGAGATGAGAGGAGAGAGAGAGGAGAGGAGAGAGAGATGAGAAGCGAGGAGGATGAGAGAGATGAGAGCGAGAGCGAGAGCGAGAGCGAGAGCGATGAGCGACGAGCGAGACGAGAGAGAGAGAGAATGTGAGGGCGACAGGCTACAAAGGAACACATAGGAGGGACAAACAGTAACTGATCTGTTTGAATAGGTATTATGGTAAGAAAGCTAGAGATAAGATGTAGGAGGAGAGAAGAGATGGTACAAGGAGGAGGAGGAGGATGGAGGAGGGGAGGAGGAGGAGGAGGGGAGGAAGGAGGAGGAGAGGGAGGATGTAGCAGGAGGAGGAGAGGACTTTGAGAGGGTGAGTTGTGGGTGAGGAGGAGTGATGTGTGGGTGATGGGATGTGCACCATGGGCTACAGGTCTACATGGGGCAAAGCTGTGTAGGGGTGGGTGGGGGAGGGAGACTTTGTTCATAGAAGGGTAGGGGTTGATTGTGCATGGGAATGTGTTGTGTATAGGAGTGATAGCACAGGACGTCAGGAGACGTAGCAGACTATAATGGAGAATGCAAAAAAGAGTGTAGGAGAGAGGGGAAGGAGGAGATCAAAACGCATAAGAAAGCGGCGTCAGGCGGCGGTGAGCAGCAGTAGCATTTTCTGTGGTGAGAGTACAATATTACGCCACAGGCGGTAGGGCACGACAGCTCACAACGACATCATAGGGTGGGACAGAACCACAGCCAACATCTCTAGGTGGTGGGAACAAGATCAAACCATAAATAGCAGTCTGGCTCACGGCGGTGGGCACGCAGCTCACCAATACTCTCCTCACGGTGGTGGGCACGCAGCTCACCCAATCACTCTCCTCACGGTGGTGGGCACGCAGCTCACCCAACACTCTCCTCACGGTGGTGGGCACGCAGCACCAATCACTCTCGACGGGGTAGAGTACAATCACTCTCCTCACGGCGGTGGGCACGCAGCTCACCCAATCACTCTCCTCACGGTGGGTGGGCACGCAGCTCACCCAATCACTCTCCTCACGGTGGTGGGCACGCAGCTCACCCAATCACTCTCCTCACGGGGTGGGCACGCAGCTCACCCAATCACTCTCCTCACGGGGTGGGCACGCAGCTCACCCAATCACTCTCCTCACGGTGGTGGGCACGCAGCTCACCCAATCACTCTCCTCACGGCGGTGGGCACGCAGCTCACCCAATCACTCTCCTCACGGTGGTGGGCACGCAGCTCACCCAATCACTCTCCTCACGGTGGTGGGCACGCAGCTCACCCAATCACTCTCCTCACGGTGGTGGGCACGCAGCTCACCCAATCACTCTCCTCACGGTGGTGGGCACGCAGCTCACCAATCACTCTCCTCACGGTGGTGGGCACGCAGCTCACCCAATCACTCTCCTCACGGTGGTGGGCACGCAGCTCACCCAATCACTCTCCTCACGGCGGTGGGCACGCAGCTCACCCAATCACTCTCCTCACGGCGGTGGGCACGCAGCTCACCCAATCACTCTCCTCACGGTGGTGGGCACGCAGCTCACCCAATCACTCTCCTCACGGTGGTGGGCACGCAGCTCACCCAATCACTCTC
>JACEEZ010020412.1:15000-28325 GCA_016584305.1 Chionoecetes opilio | reverse complement strand
AACAAATCAGGAACTATATCCTTGGGGCTCCGGCCCCCTGATTTAAATATACTTCGTTTACCATATCAAGCAATCGCGTATCTTCTCTATCAGCAGAATTATTATTCCAGTTTATAAGAGGTAGGTTAAAATCTTCACATATAATTGTGTCATTATTATTGTTGATAACTGACTTTATCTCGTCATAGAGGAGGCCATCGAATTCCGCATTAGATTTGGGAGGACGATATAGTATTGTCCCAATAGTTAGCAATTTACCGTTTAGCTTAATCTTTGCGTAGACTGAGTCATAGTGATCTTTATTTACTTTATCGATTTCGATTGCTTGCAAATTATCTTTAATGTAAAGAATGACACCTCCACCTGCTTTTATGCGTACGACAATTTTTGGAATGTCTTATAGCCTGGAATGGCTATTTCAGCTAATAAATGTTTATCTTTTGTGTTGACCCAACTCTCAGTGATACTAACGATATCTGGCGTTTCGGCAACAACGTATGCTATTAGTTCGTTACGCTTTAAAATAATGCTTCTGGCATTTGTATATAGTAATTTAAGTCCTTTAATAGTTTTGGTAACCTTGCGTGAGGGTTTACCGGCAGGGTGTCTGGGGTCCACTGTACCAGGGCGCTTGATTAAGGAGGAGGAGGAGGAGGAGGAGGAGGAGGAGGAGGAGGAGCAGGAGAAGGAGGAGGAGGAGAGGAGGAGGAGGAGGAGGAGGAGGAGGAGGAGGAGGAGGAGAGAAGAGGAAGAGGAGGAGGAGGAGAGGAGTAGGGGGGAGGAGAGGAGGAGGAGGAGAGGAGGAGGAGGAGGAGGAGGAGGAGGAGGAGGAGGAGGAGCGGAGGAGGAAAGGAAGGAAGTAATTTATTAATAAAGGAGAGGAAAGGAAGATAATTTTTGTATTTTGTGTCTTGTGTAAAAATTGGAATATTCTTGAGAGGAGAGAGAGAGAGAGAGAGAGAGGAGAAGAGAGAGAAGAGAGGAGAGAGAAGGGGAGAGAAGAGAGAGAGAGAGGAGAGAGAGAGAGAGAGAGAGAGAGAGAGAGAGAGAAGAGAGAGAGAGAGAGAGAGGAGAGAGAGAGAGAGAAGTAGAGCAGTTGGCACGTGACTTGAACACGACCTGGTGAATCTTCCTCCTGCCTCCCCCTCCCCCTCCTCCTCCTCCTCCTCCTCCCTAAGTAAACACCCACAAAATCTCAGCTTCCTGTCCACCACCTCCTCCTCCTCCTCCTCCTCCTCCTCCCCTCTCCTCCTCTTCCTGTCCCATCTCCTCCTCCACCTCCTCCTCCTCCTCCTCCCCCTCCTCCTCTCCTCCTCCTCCTCCCCCCTCCTCCCCTCCTCCTTCCTCTTCTTCCTCCTCCTCTTCCTCCTCCTCCTCCTTTTCCCCCTGAAACGTTTCTTAACCTTCACCAAATATTTCTTATCTAATCGACTTCTTTCATGTATCATTACAATCTTTTCTTTCTCTCTATCTCCTCTTTTCTTCCTCCTCCTCCTCTTCCCTTCCTCCTCTTCCTCCACCTCCTCCTCCTCCTCCTCCTCTTCTTCCTCCTCCTCTGTTCTACTTGTACCCATTTCTCTTCCTATTTACATTACCGTTATCTCTCCCTCAATTTGACGCCCCTCCCTTCCTCCCCTCCTCCTCCTCCTCCTCCTCCTCCTCCTCCTCCTCCTACTCTCCTCCTCCTCCTTCCTCCTCCTTCCTCCTTCCTCCCTTCCTCCCCTTCTCCTCCTCCTCCTCCTCCTCCTCCTCCCTCCTCTTCCTCTCCTTCTTCCTCCTCCTCCTCCTCCTCCTTCCTTCCTCCTCCCTTCCTCCTCCTCTCCTCCTCCTCTTCCTTCCTATTCCTCTTCCTCCTCTTTTCCTCCTCCTTACTCCTCCTTTCCTCTGCTCCTCTCCTCCTCTCTCTTCTCTATCTCTCCTCTCCTCTTCAATTCTCATTTCTTCATTTTTCAAGTCTTCTTATTCTCCTCCTCTTCTCTCTCTCTCTCTCTCTCTCTCTCTCTCTCCCTCTCCTCTCTCCCCCCCTCCCCCCCTCTCCTCCTCTCTCTCTAAATAACCTGCGTCCTAATTATGTATAACTAACCTGACCTCCTTATTATCGTTTTGAGGTCATATCATTATTATTATTATTATTTATTATTATCATCATTATGTATATCACGTGTAGGAAAATTGCTATGAATCTTTATTTCTTTAGTTTTGTTCTTAATGGTTTGCTTGACTTACGATCATTTTTCCTTATTTTCTCTTTGTTAATGATTTTCTGTGAATGCATCTTTTGTTTTCTTTGTTGTTTCTTTTGTTCATGTTATTGTTCATAGTGTGATTTATTTTGTATTCTTTGTATTATTATAACTGTTATCATTTTTATTTTTACTCCTTTCTTCTTTTCTTCTTCTTTCTTTCTTTCTTCTTTTTCTATCTTCCTTCTCCTTCTCCTCCTCCTCCTCCTCTTCCTTCTTCTCCTCCTCCTCTCCTCCTTCTCCTCCTCCTCCTCCTTCTACTTGTCATTTTCTTATTCTACTTCTCCATTTACTGAATCATTAATTTGTACTTCTTCCTCTTCTTCCTCTTCTTCTTCCTCCTCCTCCTCCTCTTCTTCTACTTCTTCTTTTAATTCTTCATCCTCCTCCTCCTCTTCTTCTACTTCTATTATTTCATCCTCTTTTTCTACTTCTTCCTCCTCCTCTTCTTGTTATTATTTCTCCTCCTCCTCTTCTTCTACTTCTTCTTCCTCCTCTTCTTCTTTCTCCTCCTCCTCTTCTTCCACTTCTTCTTCCTCCTCTTCTTCTTTCTCCTCCTCCTCTTCTTCTACTTCCTCCTCCTCCTCTTCTTTTTTCTTTTCTTGTTACTTCTTCCTCCTCCTCCTCTTCTTTTACCTCCTCCTCCTCCTCCTCCTCTTCTTCTCTCTGCAATGGAGGGAGGAAGTTTCTAATGATGACCGAGAGATTTGGGTCAACTTCTTTCCTCTCTCTCTCTCTCTCTCTCTCTCTTTCCTCATTCCTCTCTTTTGTCTTTCCCTTCTCTCTTCTCTTTCTTATTTACTTTAACTAGTTTCTCTTTCCTCCTTTGTGTGTGTGTGTGTGTGTGTGTGTGTGTGTGTGTGTGTGTGTGTGTGTGTGTGTGTGTGTGTGTGTGTGTGTGTGTGTGTGTGTGTGTGTGTGTGTGTGTGTGTGTGCGCAGGGTTATGTAAATGGTGAAATCAAACATAATAATTGTAATATATATTTATTTATTTCTAAGATCATATACATACGTGAAATATTCAGGAAGACATTTACAATCATTATTATCTTTCTATATACATAAACAATAGACTCTCTCTCTCTCTCTCTCTCTCTCTCTCTCTCTCCTCTCTCTCTTCTTTTTAATTATTTTCTTAGACCAAAGTTAACGATAAATGTTTTAACACGTTTTTTTTTTTATCGCAATACAAGGAATAGTGTTTTAAGTTTTGAGTTTTTTATTTTTTGCAAGGCATAAATTAGTATATAAATTTGCATATATTTTTGGAGATTATTTAGTTAATTCCTAAAATGTAATGTAGTTCGTAAAGTTTAGAAGAAAAAAACTTCTTTTTCAAAAGTTTGATTTCGGGATATTTTCATTTTTTTCGAAAGTATAAAGTGTAGAATATCTCTCTCTCTCTCTCTCTCTCTCTCTCTCTCTCTCTCTCTGAGTCTAATGTAATTTTTCAGAATCATTCTCTCATAAATCATTCTCTCATAACGCCTACATAGTTTCTCTTCATCTTCCAAATCTCAGCTTCCTAACTCTTCTTAAAATTGATATTTTTCTTCTTCAAAGTTCAAATTAGTTCAGTGGAAGGTTAGATTATAATTATTATGCTCTGTTTCCTCCAAGAACTTAAGGAACAGTACTACTCTCTCTCTCTCTCTCTCTCTCTCTCTCTCTCTCTCTCTCTCTCTCTCTCTCTCTCTCTCTCTCTCTCATATCACAGACTGACTAGGTCGCTCGTACACTTAATAAACTAACTAACTAACTAAATAAAAAAAAGTACTATGTTACGACACGAAACTTTCTGACACACTCCTACCTAATGAACGAAAATTTATGCCTTCGTTCCAAATAGTTTCACTCACGTCTCAAAAAATCACATCAAAAAAACATTAAAAAATTATCATACATTATGCAATACACTAGTGATATATTTTCTTCAGGTGGAATAGGAATGAATAAGATAGATGATGATAAATGAGAACAGGAATAATTCGTAATAAAGATGGAATTCAGATTATGTGACATAGAAAATTATGAAATTATTACAAAAAACACGAAAAAAAAATACATATTTATATTTATTTTTTGTTTTTTTGTTTTTTTGCTCCGTGGCTTGAATCACAACACTTATAGGGAAGGTTGTTATTCTGAACGACAATAACAACCTGTAGGGCAATTAACAACCTGCAGGGGAAGGAAGGTTGTTATTCTGAACGACAATAACAACCTGTAGGGCAAATAACAACCTGTAGGGGAAGGAAGGTTGTTATTCTGAACGACAATAACAACCTGTAGGGCAAATAACAACCTGTAGGGGAAGGAAGGTTGTTATTCTGAACGACAATAACAACCTGTAGGGCAAATAACAACCTGTAGGGGAAGGAAGGTTGTTATTCTGAACGACAATAACAACCTTTTTTATATATTTTTCCTTCTGTATTTTCATAGATTTACATTTTCTTTTCTTTTTTACTTTGGTACAGTTGTTTTTTTTTCTTGTCCATTTTCAACTTTTTATATTTTTCCTTCTGTATTTTAATTTTTTTTTTTTTTTTTTTTTTTTTTTTTTACTTTGGCACTGGGGTTTTTTCTTCTTTCTGTTGCATTTTTACCTCCGCCAAAGAAGTTGGAGGGGTTATGTTTTCACCCCGATCTGTCTGTCTGTCTGTCTGTTTGTTAGTGTACAGGATTTCTCGAAAAGTTACGAATAGATTTGGACCAAACTCGGTATACCAAGTCTATTTGGTATAAGGAAGAACTGATTTAATTTTGGATTAAATCTATTGACAGCTGTTGCCATGGCAACCAATTGATTAAATATTCGGCCGGAGGTATGCGCTCATACTGAGTGCATATATATCTATATATATACGTATATTTGATGAAATATTCGGGCGGAGGTATGCGCTCTACTGAGTGCCCCCCCCCCCCCCCCCCTATTTAACTCTGTCTTCCATCTCTTCCGTAAGTTTGAGGAAAAGTTACTTAACCTCCACCGACTTAAAGCAGACTTAAGAAAATACTTAAATGGCGTCTTTCTGATCTTTCCAATCCTCAATTCGTTTCTCATAATACAATTCTTCATAGATTTACAACATACAATTAACATCATATTAACATCATAAAATTCCACACCAAATAAAAATAATAAATAGGACACTTAAAAAAAAAAGTTATAAATCCATAATCTCACAAAGTTGTTTTTCTTTCAACTATTATGCAAAAAAAAAAAACATTGGATATTTAAAAACTGTAGTGTTCTGAATTCATAAACTCGCAAAGGCACTTTTTTCTACTATTATATATGTTGCCTCGAATTTCCCCTCCAGAAAACAAATATATATGATAAATATATAATTATATTTGTATATATAAATATACAAATATATACAAACATATAATTATTGTCCAAGCTCGCTTCGCTCGCTTGGACAATAAAATTATGGATACTTACTGAGCCACAACCTAAGCCACGCAAGCCACAAAGGGGAGCAAAACAACAACACCAAAAACAACAACAACAACAACAACAACATAGATCAGCGGAACACAACTCACATCATTATTTTGAACTCTTCACGTATTCTTTGCCGCTAAAATATTCTTCTCTAAGCAAAATAAAATAGTTACCGAGGAAAAAAATGAATAATGGTGATGATACATGGAATAGATTATAAAATGTATACATAGATCATTCTTTATACATCATACATACATAGCATACATAGTTATACATGTGATTCACTTCAGTTTGCATGGTAACTTAAAGGCTCCATCGTAAAAAAATCTCTCTCTCTCTCTCTCTCTCTCTCTCGCTCTCTCTCTCTCTCTCTCTCTCTCTCTCTCTCTCTCTCTCTCTCTCTCTCTCTCTCTCTCTCTCTCTCTCTCTCTCTCCATAATAATATATACATAAGTAGAGCTAACGGAAGACCAAAACAACCTTAGTAAACTATTCTCAACCTGACCATGTATACTACTATGTATACACACGCTACCATGTATAAGTATGCATAGGAACAAAATATACACTCGAATTACCTATTGGCTCATTACTCCATGTATCTCTAGTGTTGTTATTCTAATATACAAAATATAATATTAGGAAACTCTGGTATGAATCTAGAAAAAATGTTAGTTTTTTCTTTGGGTTTGCAGTTTACTACATGTATTTCTAGTGTTGTTATTCTAATATGCAACAATTATTAGGGAACTCTGTTTGAATATAGTTGTAACTGTATACTTTTTTTTAAGTTATAACATTTACTATATGTATATCTAGTACTGTTATACTAATATACAACAGATATTAGAAAACTCAGGTATGATTCTAGGGCAAATGTATACGTTTTTTAGTTATACAAATTACTACATGTATTCTAGTACTGTTATACTAATATACAACAGATATTATATAACTCATTCTGAATCTAGTAGTAAATTTATACTTTTTTTTCATTATAACATTTACTACATGTATTTCTAGTGTTGTTAACTAATATACAACAATTATTAGGGAACTGGTTTGGATATAGTTGTAAATGTATACTTTTTTTAGTTATAACATTTACTACATGTATATCTAGTACTGTTAACTAATATACAACAGATATTAGAAAACTCAGGTCGGAATCTACGGGTAAATGTACACTTTCTTTTTTTTTTTTAGCTATACAATCACTTTTTTTCATTAGTTATATAATGAAAATCTAGTTTGAGACAGTACGTATAGTAACATGATACAATGTACTGCGAATGACGTTATAGTGTCACAGATGAATGGTTGTAACGTTGGTATGTGTACGGTACAAACTATACTCAATTTTTTGTAACGAGATGAAAAAACCTGACCCTTGCTGCTTACTGCCTGATATTTGATCCCAGGAGAAGGGAATAGGACGCTTCTTCTAAATTTCAGCTGTATTTGATCATAGTTAACCATAGTATCAGGTAAACATGGGCATTATTTTAAGCATGAGACATGATAGAATGGAATTTTCGCCTCGCTATAAAAACAGAGTAGCTATATGGTGTTTGTGGTGTGGTGGCAGGCCTGCATAACGGGTTTGTGACGTGTTTATGGTGATGTGTTATGTAACCTCGCTGTGATGTGCTCATAAAAAAATGAATGAGAATAGGTCATGCATGTGTGTGTGTGTGTGTGTGTGTGTGTGTGTGTGTGTGTGTGTGTGTGTGTGTGTGTGTGTGTGTGTGTGTGTGTTGTGTGTGTGTGGTGGGTGTGTGTGTGTGTGTGTGGTGGGGTGGGTGGGTGGGTGGGTGGGTGGGTGGGTGGGTGGGTGGGTGGGTGGGTGGGTGGGTGGGTGGGTGGGTGGGTGGGTGGGTGGGTGGGTGGGTGGGTGGGTGGGTGGGTGGGTGGGTGGGTGGGTGGGTGGGTGGGTGGGTGGGTGGGTGGGTGGGTGGGTGGGTTGGGGGGGGGGTGGGTGGGGGGGTGGGTTGGGTGGGTGGGTGGGTGGGTGGGTGGGTGGGTGGGGTGGGTGGGTGGGTGTGTGTGTGTGTTGTGTGTGTGGGGTGTGTGTGTGTGTGGGTGTGTGTGGGGTGTGTGGGTGTGGGTGTGTGTGTGGGGGGGTGATAATGCTACGCCACTATACGCCTAATTAATCAGGTTTTCTAATATTTTTTTATCAACTATAGTGTTTTTTGCTTTTTAGTTCACTTTTCCCACCAGTCTGTTTATCGTGTGGCTTTTGCATCATTCCAGTTGGCTTTTTTTTTTATTCTTTTCTGGGTTTGTTTTTATCTTTCCAGACTCAATTTCTCACGTGATGATATATTTTCTCTCTTATAAATTCCTCGACCACACTCTTGACTCTCTTTTTCCCCTCTTCTCTCCTCTCTCTCTTTTTCTCTTCTCTCTCTCTCTTCTTTTCTCTCTTCTTTTTCTCTTCTCCTCTCCTTCTCTCTTTTTATCTCTTCTCTCTCTTTCTTCTTTCTTCTCTCTCTTTTTTCTCTCTCTTCCTCTCCTCCTCTCTCTCTTCTCCTCTCTCTTTTGCGGGGGGCACGTCATAGCCAGTGATCACAATGGTTATTTCTCTATTCTCTCTCTCTCTCTCTCTCTCTTCTCTCTCTTTCTCTCTCCTCTCTCTCTTTTCAAAATGTGTTGTAGTTGCATCACGCCGAGGACTCCTAACACTAACAATCAATAGAGAGAGAGAGGAGAGAGAGAGAGAGAGAGGAGAAGGAGGAGAGAGAAGAGGGGAAGAGGAGAGGAGAGAGAGACATAAGAAAATTTTACTTGGCCAGAGATGTTTTAAAAAAAAAAAAAAAAAAGGCTTCCCTATTTTTTTTTTTTTTTTTTTTTTTTTTGGTTCATTTTTGTTCTTCGTAATGACCGTTAATCTACTTTTTTTCTTTCGCTTCTTCAGGTATCGAAACTGTCTCGAATCAATGAACTGTTGGATGAAGAACGTTCGAGCGAATGAGTCAGTAAGTATTTCTTATTTGTTTTCTTTCACTTCTTTCTTTTCTTTCCTTCCTTCCTTTCTGTATTCTCACTTTCTTGCACTGTACTTAAATGTATCGTCTTTTTATTATTTCGTTTATTTAAAGTACTAAGTATTCCTTCTTTATTTGCTTTCACTTTTTTTCTTTCTTTTCTTCCTTCCTTCATTCTCACTTTCCTGCACTGAACTTCATTTTTTTTTTTTTTTTTTAGCATTTCATTTAGTCATTTTGTCTTGTTTATTTTTTTTTCACTTCTCCTTTCTTTCTTTTCTTTTCTTTTCGCCCTTCCTTCATTTCACCTTCCTGCACTAAACTTAAATTTCGTCTTTTTTATTATTTCGTTTATTGAATCTGTCTTGAGGAGGAGGGGAAAGGAGGAGGAAGGGCGGGAGGAAAGGCAGTAGGCTCAAGGGGGACAGGTGCCAAATGTGTTGATCAGTGGGTGACGTAGTAGCGGAAGACGAGGGTGGTGTAGAGGGAGGCGAGGGCGGAGAGGAGGCGGTCAGTGGGCGTGGTGTAGGTCCGCCCGCCATTCGTGTCCTCCTGAGCTCTCTGGAACGCCACCGAGTCCGTGTCCTTCGAGTGACTCTTTGATTCCAGTTGCGTCACCTCGTTGTTAATCTCTGTTGGTAGCTCTGTGGGGATCTCCGTGATGCTCTGAAGTGTCGTGGTAGGGGGCTCTGTGGTCGTGGTAGTAGTGGTGGTGGTAGTTGTGGTTGTTGTTGTAGTGGTTGTTGTGGTGGTTAGCTGGAAGACAGTGTGGTTAGAGGGTGCTATGTCTAAAGTGTCGCCGGTGGTTAGGTTGTAGAAGCGGTGGAAGGTGACCTGAACACCCTCTAGTGCCTTGTGTGTGTGCAGAGCCTCGATGCGCCGCTCATTGACCTCGCCGTCAGGGTAATGCGCGGTGATGGTGGCGGTGTAAGGTGCCTCGTAGTACCTACGAGTGCCGTCCAGGGTCGCCTCAACACCCACACCCGCTGGCAGACGCCGGGTGACGGTGAGGCTGTTGACGTGTGCTTTGTTGTTAGCGATGCCCCACTGACAGGTGAAGGATGAGTCTTTAGGGAAGGGCATGGCGAGTGGTGGATCCTGAGGGCTCGTGATGGTGGTATTGAGGGCCCTGACGGTGCCCTTGACTTGTCCCCAGTAGTGTTGCTCCTTCACCACGTATGTCTCAAGCTTTGACACCTCTACCTCCTCCTCAGCTTCGTTCTCAAGGGTGAGGTTTGCGAGGAGGACGTGGCTCTTGGTGATCCTGCTCCTCTTGGCCTCGAGAAGGATGTCCGTGAGGGTGTACTCCGTTGGCTCTACCTCCACCATCACCAAGGCCGCGCTCGCTGTCTTCACGCCGTCGCCGTCCACCAGAAAGGCCTCCCTGTCTCTGCGCTCCGTGCCCAGGTGTCCGGGCATCTGGGGCACGTCAGGGAGAGGCTCTGGGGGCGCCAGGACCAACATCTTATCGGGGGTGAGCACAGCGTAGTCTGGCTTCACGGTAAACTTATCCCACGCCTTGAAAGCGATACGCGCCGACCCGTTCACGGAGACCAGGAAATCAAACTTGTCGATCTTGCGGAGCTTTGCGAGGAAGGGCACGACGCAGGGACCCTCAGGATAGGCGATGCCGGCTAGATGGAAGCCGTGGTGACGCCCTCGACACCAGAACGGTCCCTCCGCTTCCTGAGGGTGGACGGGGAGGGCGTGACGAGGCACCTTTCCGCCCCTCGCCATGATCCACTCTAGGGTGGACGACGTCTCCGTCTTGTCGCGGGGCACCAGACGACGCACCATGTCTGTCGCGCCCGCACGCCCGCCCCACGCCACACACGCCCACGCCACGGCCATCACCCTGCAATACAGACACCACGGTTAGAACACACACACACACACACACACACACACACACACACACACACACACACACAGCCTTCATGTTGCGTGTTCCGACCCCATCTTTAACAAGGCCACAGGTACCTTATCAGTAGGGAAGGGAAGGGAGGGAGGGAAGGGAAGGGAGGGAAGGAAGGGAAGGGAGGGAGGGAAGTGATTGGAGGGAAGGAAGGAGGGAAGAAAGGCCAGACAGGTAGGATCGAGGGAAGGAAGATGAGGATGGAGAGAGTAGGGTCTCAAGATAGTCATCAGTGAACGTATCTCAAATCCTTGTTATCATCACTTACTCACACGCTCTCCTCCTCCTCCTCTTGCTTCACAACCAATTTGTCTCCACAGTAACATACACAACACCAAATAAATGTGAGAGGCAAGAAGAAAGATAGGAAAACACAACAACGAGAGAGAGAGAGAGAGAGAGAGAGAGAGAGAGAGAGAGAGAGAGAGAGAGAGAGAGAGTTATAAAGAAGATACTTGAGGTAAAAGAGGCGGGAAATGACAACATGAAGTAAAGGAAAGCAGGAAAGTGTGACGGTCATGTTTCTGGAGTGAACGACAAGGCAAGGATAATAGGAGGCTAAAAAGTGACATAAGAAGATGGTGTAAAAAAATAATAAATTCAAAACAAGTGAAGTTGAAGCAGAAATATGACGAAGAGAAAAAAAGTAAAAATATAAGAGAATAAACTGTGTGATATCAACTGTGTTATGAGCGGAAGAAGAAAAGGAGATTTGAAGAACACACACCACACACACACACACACACACACACACACACACACACGCACAGTTTCCTTACGTCATATAGATAGAAGATCAGATCGTAGAAAAAGACAAAGAACATATAAAAGAACACAGGAGAGAGAGAGAGAGAGAGAGAGAGAGAGAGAGAGAGAGAGAGAGAGAGAGGAGAGAGAGAGAGAGAGAGAGAGAGAGAGAGAGAGAGAGAGAGAGAGAGAGAGACATAAATTACACAACGTTATTACATAAATTTTATTACATTCCAAACCAACCAGCAACAACGAACCGAGAATAATTTGTCCTTCTAAGAGCATAAATCTGCCGGTGGGGAAGGAGGAGGAGGAGGAGGAGGAGGAGGAGGAGGAGGAGGAGGAGGAGGAGGAGGAGGAGGGCAGTACAGATGACACCCTAACCATTAGTCATCTCTGGGTTATGGTGGTGGTGGTGATGATGATGGTGATGGTGGTGGTGGTGATGGTGGTGATGGTGGTGGTTTGATAAAGAGGAGTTATGTTTGGGAGACAGACATTGCCACTACTATCCTCCTCCTCCTCCTCCTCCTCCTCCTACACGTCACCACACAGCCCCACCGTCATCACCATCACCACAAAAATACACCATTATCATCATATTTCTCCAGTAAGGTATATCAATTTCCTTTCTATACTCACCTTATTTCCCTCCTGTCTCCATCATACGTCCCTCCCTCCCTCTCTTTCCCTCCCTCCCTCCGTCCCTTCCCTTCCCTTCCTTCCCTCCTTCCCCTCCCTTCCCTTCCTCCTTCCTTCCTTCTCTCCTTCCCTCCGTCGCCAAGATATGCTCTAGGTAACCTGTCAGCGTGTCAGACAAACGGGAACGCTTTCAGATATAATCAGTCAGGCCCAGAGGAGGGAATTTAACAAGCTGTGAAGGAGCGAAGGAAGGGAAGGAGGGATAGAGGTAACTGGTGAGGGGGAAGAAAGGGAGGGAGGGAGATAAGGAAAGAAGGAGAGATGAAGGAAGGTAAGCTAGTGAGGGAGATGAAAGAAAGGGAAGGAAAAAATGAAGGAAATTGATGAGGGAGAAGAAAGAAATGGATAGAAAAATTAATGAAGCTAGTGAGAGAGAAGAAAGAAGAAAGAAAGAGAAGGAGAAATGAAGGAAAGTAGCAAGGGAGAGAAAGAAAGGAAGAAAAAGTGAAGGAAAAGTGAAGGAGAAGAAAGAAAGGGAAGGAAAAGTGAAGGAGAAGAAAGAAAGGGAAGGAAAAGTGAAGGAAAAGAAAGGGAAGAAGAGATGAATGAAGCTAGTGAGGGAGAAGAAAGAAGAAAAAAGGGAAGGGAAGAAAAGTCACGAGAGATTAGAAGCGTGAATTGTGTATCGTTTTATTTCTACTCGATATGGCGATTAATGTAGAGGCCATGTACGTACAGTACGTGTGTGTGTGTGTGTGTGTGTGTGTGTTGTGTGTGTGTGTGTGTAGGGTCAGTCATTCACACCCCTCCCCCATGACGTTTATAAATAGAAAAACATAAAATATTGGAATACAAAAAAGAAGAATGAATGCCTGGCTGTAGATTTATCGTCGTGTAATCAACGCGCTTTGACTTTCCTCATAAAAATACTCAAAATACACCCACACGCGATTACCAAAATAAATACACGTACAGTACATATGATTTGGGTTATTGGAAATTGTCTCTCTCTATCTGGCACATTTTCCCTTTTTTAGCATTAAATCAATCAAATCTCTCTCTCTCTCTCTCTCTCTCTCTCTCTCTCTCTCTCTCTCTCTCTCTCTCTCTCTCTCTCTCTCTCTCTCTCTCTCTCTCTCTCTCTCTCTCTCTCATTTATATTTTCTATTTAAACAGTTATTAAGCACACAAATGGTTTAAAAGGTTGATAAGTTAAGCCAGTAAATGTTCAGAATACTCTCTCACTCTCTCTCTCTCTCTCTCTCTCTCTTTCTCTCTCTCTCTCTCTCTCTCTCTCTCTCTCTCTCTCTCTCTCTCTCTCTCTCTC
>JACEEZ010020412.1:7500-10000 GCA_016584305.1 Chionoecetes opilio | reverse complement strand
AACTACAGACTGAACATTTAATTACTATGGAATCTAATAACATTTTTATATATCGAACGTTTTATCCAATAACTTTTCCTCATAATCCAAATTATATCTATTACTCCATGGATTAAATATTTAGTTCCTCCTGCACTGTATAATTAGTACTTTCGCCTGTCTATTTCAATGCAGTGTTCATTAATTTATATATTCTCAATGCATTATATTATTATCACTATTATTATTACTGACATTGCTTTTCTCTTTCTCAGCTTCCCGTGTTCTTGATTTCCTCTGCAATTATCTAGTTTAAGGAGCAAGATAATTATTGCTACTTTAACCCCTTGAGACCCAGAACGTAATTGACATTGTAATATAACTACCATTAGACGATTTTTAGTGACTATGAGCAATACTTTTATAGATAGGACCTGTTTAGTATCCTTGTCCACTAACTGATTAGGTATATCAAGTCACTTTTCGTAATTTTATGGCTAACAACAGACGATTTTATGTAGCAAAGGAAAGATCTGGGTGTGAAGGGTTAATATTGAGTCTCGTGACCTCCTTTCTGAAACGACATCATACAAACAAATAAATAAAGAGAAAGAGAAAACTGAAACGCCATGGATAGAGAATACAAATAAAAACAAATATATATAAACTAAAGAAATCAGATGAAAATTTAAGAATATGTATCATTTTTTTGTGGGGAATTTTTTTTTAAGAATATTTTTGTGTTAGGTGAGGAGAGAGAGAGAGAGAGAGAGAAGAGAGAGAGAGAGAGAGAGAGAGAGAGAGAGAGAGAGAGAGAGAGAGAGAAGAGGAGAGAGACAAGGAGAGAGGTAACTAGGCAACGCTAAGAAACGATACATTCTCTCTCTCTCTCTCTTTTCTCTCTCTCTCTCTCTCTCTCTCTCTCTCTCTCTCTCTCTCTCTCTCTTTTTTCTCCCCGTGTCTTCGTTAAGCTACGTAATAGTTGGGTTCATATTGGCAGTGTGGTAGAGAGAGAGAGAGAGAGAGAGAGAGAGAGAGAGAGAGAGAGAGCAGAGAGACTCATAGAATCACTAATTATAAGTGAAACAAAGAACGAGAGAAAATCGAGGAAAAGTCTCTCTCTCTCTCTCTCTCCTCTCTCTCTCTCTCTCTCTCTCTCTCTCTCTCTCCCTCTCTCTCTCTCTCTCTCTCTCTCTCTCTCTTCTTCTCTCTCTCTTCTACTATATTATGTACTACTAACTACTACTACTACTACTACTACTACTACTAACTACTACTACTACTACTACTAAAACCCCTACTACTACTACATACTACTACTATACTACCACTACTACTACAACTACACACACTACTACTACTACTATCACTACTACTACTACTACTACTACTACTACTACTACTACTACTACTACTACTACTACTACTACTACTATTACTACTACTACCACAACTACTACTACTAACAACTACTACTACTACTACTACTACTACTACTACTACTACGTACGGGAAGTAAGTAGTAGTTTTTGCCACTTTTTTTTCACACTCCCCAACTACATTACGTCAGCACACACACACACACACACACACACACACACACACACACACACACACATACACACACACACGGCCAAGGTCTGTTGGGAATGAGGTCAAGAGAGACATCTGGTGGCCGTTTTCTTAGTACCTTTGTTGTTTTTACTTCCTTAGTGCAGGAGCTAAAATGGGTGCGAGGGGGGGCCTATTTATATTGCAAAAAAGGATGTATTGGTATCTATATTGTTTTGATAGGCCTATGGAGGAGGAGGAGGAGGAGGAGGAGGAGGAGGAGCAGGATTACATAGGAATAACAGACACCAGGAGACCTATTGGTCCATGACGAGGGTATCTGCTGAACTACATACTACTAACTATCAACTACTTGTAAGAAAACAGTTGGAAATGATACCCTGTCCCTAAAGAGGATAGGAACATGGAAGTTTCATAGTGCAGAATGATAGGATATGAAAATACTAACTACAACTACCACTACCACTACAACAATCGATACGGGGACTAGATACAATCGCACTATCAATACCCATTTACTTACAGTGCGCGTCAAGTCTGTTTTTAAATGTAGTTATTGTGTTGGCTCCGACAACATTTGCTGGTAAATTGTTTCATCGATCAACGACTCTAACATTGAAATAATTTTTACGGAGATCGGTGATGCAACGTTGACCGTTTAGTTTTAAACCATTATTTCTTGTTGTCACTTGAGTTGAAAGCTCGAATAGGTTCTCTTGATTAATGACATCAAAACCTTTTAGGATCTTAAAGGTTTCTATCAAGTCCCCACGATTCTTCGATCCTTTAAGGAAAACATATTAAGTTTCCGCAGTCTCTCTTCATAAGATGAATTTCGCAGAGATGGAATTTGTTTGGTTGCTCTTCTTTGCACTGATTCCAATTTGGCTTGAGGAGGAGGAGGAGGAGGAGGAGGAGGAAGAAAGTTGTTATTACTGTTTCTTGTCTT
>JACEEZ010020411.1:22079-37809 GCA_016584305.1 Chionoecetes opilio | reverse complement strand
AAAAAACCCCCCATTTTTTTTCTCTATTTTTCCCCTCCTCCACCCTTTTAAATTTAAAAAAACCCCCTCTTTCCTTCTCTTTTTCTTTTTTTTTTCCTTTTATTCCCCTCCTCCTCCTTTCCCCTTTTTCCCCCCTTCCTTTTCCTTCCCCTTCCCCTTTTTTTCCCCTTTTATCCCCCCTTTTTTCCCCTTTTTCCCCTGGGGGAAAAAAAATTTTAACCTTTTAAACCCCTTTCCCATTTTTCCTTTTTTCCCCCCTCCCCCTTTTCTTCCATTTTCCCCCCCCTCTTTTCCCCCCTTATCTTTTTCTTTCTCCCTTTTCCCTTCTTCCTCCCCCCCCCCCCCCCCCCTCCCATTAAAAAACATTTTTCGTTTTGAAAAACAAAATTTGTCTGGCGAAAATGATATTTTAGTCAGTTCAAAGATGACAAAGTTACGGGAGGAGGAAATTTTGCTTTTTCCCGCTTTTTCAAACCTTTCTTAATTTTGACCAAAAAGAATTGAAAAGCAGGGGTGTTAGTTGGCTTTTAAGAAGCAAAAAAGGGGTTTGGTAGCCTGGGGCCCTTTTTAAAAAAACATGGTTTAATTAGATAGGCGAACAAACGGGGTTCTTAAAATTTTCTTTCTGTTCCAGGAAAAATATTAAGAAGGCGGAAAAAGCCCCTCTTTAAGGGTTCTCTGGTTTTCATATTTTAGTCCTCCGGGGGGGCCCCAAAACTCCTGACCAAAATCCACATTGTTGGTTTTTTTTTTCCATCAAGGGGAAACCCCTTCCCCCTCGCATCGGTGAATTTTGAGTCAAAAAACCATTTGGGGGAAGGGCCGAAAAACCCTTTTTTCATTCTTTTTCTTTACTCGACACATTAAAACAACACCCTGGGCCCCGTTTCCACTTTTCCCGGCCTCGTCACGATCCCGGACTAGAAAAAAAAAACCCGTTGATGGGAAATTTACATGAAAATCCTTAACTCTACTTTTTTACTAATTTTAACTTAAGTCCCCGATAACCCTTAAGGCCAAACGGTACTATTCCCTGAAAATTAAAAGTAATAATAGTTGATAAAAATATTAAAAAAAACCATTTTTAAATGTTTTTTAGGGGTTTTAAGTTTTGGTACAATTTTTATTTTAAAAGGCCAGGGAAAAACTATGGGATTTTTCCCTAAAAAAGTATAAAAGGGCACATTTTAAACCTAAAAAACTATTAAAATAAGAACGTAAAGGATTTACAGGTTCCGTGAAAATATTTCAAAAAACACAAGGCAAACTGATAAGTGAAAATATTTAAAAATAATTTTACAAAAAACAGGACACAAGTAAAAAACCAGATTAACATTAAAACATGGACTTCTTAAGGCCCATACAAATTTAAAAAGGTAGTAGTAAAACTAAAAGCCGGGCCAGTCAATTGGGACTGCACTATGTACACAAATATAAACGAATTTTAGATTACAGCTTTATTTTGATAAAGAAATTTGGGGTGATTAATTAAAATAAACTCTGTGGACCCCCTTGTGGCACTAAAATGGGTAGGGGGTTTGTTTGTAAGAATTGTGCCGGCGCAAGGCAGTGGAAAGTACTGGCGCATGGCACAGGGAGCGGAAGGAAAGTTGGTCTAAAATTGCTTTTAATTCGTATGTTTTGAGGAAATGTGGTTTGGTTGGTTTAAAGGAACAATTCTCTTGGGTTTGCCACCCCCTTTTTTTGGCATTAAAAAACAATAAAGCAGTGGTGGTTTTTTTTTCGCTTCAGCGTGTGGGAGGGGGGGGACGGGCTGGCAATTCATTTGGGGGGACGAAAAGAGAGAACCCCAGAAGCCGGCTTTTACGGGTTTAAACCAAAACGGGGATAACTTTTGATTTTTTGAGGCCCCCCGCGGCGGGGAACAAAAGGCCGCGCGGAAAACCCCGGGCCGGCACGACCCCGGGGGGGCCAACGCAGGGCCCCAGGGGGAACCACCCCGAAAGAAAAAAGGGGGGACCGAATCGGGCGGAGACGGGGGAGGGGGAGACGCGTCGCAACACACGAGAAGAACCGGGGGCCCGCGGGGGAAAAATGTTTTTCCTTTTTTACCCTTTTTTTTTTTTTGGGTTTTTGTTCTATTTATTTTGATTTTCTACGTCTGAGGGGGCCCATTTCATTAAAAACAAAAAAGAACAGAGGGAGGGGGAGGGAGGAGGAAGGGGAGGGGAGTGGTTTTTACTTTTTTTTTTTTCTCTTTCTTCCTACCTCGTGTGTGTGTGTTATGTGTATGTTTTGTTGTGGTGTGTGGTGTGGTGTGTGGTTGTGTGTGTGTGTTTTGTTGGTGTGTGTGTGTGTGTGTGTGTGTGTGTGGGGTGGTTTTTATTCATCTAGTTTGTGTTTTACAGGCCTGAGCAACGCTCGGGCCCCGTCCCCATATCATCTTTATTTATCATCTTCCTTAGTTCTTAGGTTGGCCAAAGCACCACCCCGGGAGGGGGGGTCCAAACCCCGGCTGACACCCGGTACCCCTTTTCACTGTGGGGGACGGCCCGGGGTTTTTTTTAAGAAAAACGCCCTCTGTCTTCCTCCGCCCGTGGATGGAACCCGGGACTTCTCTTTTGAAACCGAGTCTAACCCTTACACTACGGATTTCCCCTTGGTGCTCCTTACCTATGGGCTCCTTACACTACGGAGTGTGTGTGTGTGTGTGGTTGTGTTGTGTTGTGTGGTGGTTTTGTTTAAATTTTAGCATTCTCCTTTTAGTAAAGTCAACAGAAAGATTCAAATAGTCTTCTTTTTTAAGTCAGAAATTTAGTCAATCGTCAAGTCAGTCAGTCATCAGTCATATCAGTCCCGTCAGTCAGTCATCAGCCCACAGTCAGCCCCAGCCGTCAGCCATTCAGTAAACCGTCGTCATCAGTCGTCGGGCAGTCAATCAACAATCAATCAATCAGTACGTCAGTCAGTCAGTCAGCAGTCATAGTTTACCTAAAAAATAAGAGGAAAAAGGGGAGGAAGAAAGGGGGAAGAAAAAAGGGGAGGGGAGAAAAGAGCTAAAATATAATATTACCATTCCCCCTTTCCCTTCTTTACTATATGTTAAATTCCCTTTTATTTTTCTTTCTCGCAATGCCTTTGTTTTTTTTTAAATTCCCCGGGGAAAAAAAATATTTTAGACGAGAAATTTTTATTTTATTTCTAATTTATTATTTTTTTCTAACCGTTAAAAAAACGATAATGTATTAATATATATAAATTTCTTATGCCAAAAAGGGTTTAAAGGTTTATAGTTATATATTATTTCTCCATAGGCATAAATTTACACAAGCCTACAAAAACAATGCTAAAATATATATAAAAAAAAAAAAAGTCTTTAAATTAAAAACTTTTAAAAGAATAAAAAGAATATTTTGGGTTGTTTGTTTTTTGGGAAACCTTTTTTTTTCTTTCTCTTTACAAAGCAAATTTAAAATATTAAATCTCTCTCTCTCTCTCTTCTCTCTCTCTCTCTCTCTCTTCTCTCTCCTATTCCTCTCTCCCCTTTTCTCTCCTCTTCTCAAACCCCTGACACATGGACGTCATCCTGGGCCCCCAATGACTATTGGGCCAGTGGGAACGTCATCATTCCCGCGGCCGCACCCGGACCCCCCGGGCCGGGGTGAGGGCAGCCCTTCAGGTACGTGACATTTTCCCCTGAGGGGCATCATAGATGAGTCTCATTTTTCTCCGTGACACAAAAGTGGCGGTTCTAGGGGCGGTTCTACGGGGGGGCCAGGGGATGACTCATGAGCCGTCATCGTTTTCCCGATGACAACTCATTTGGTTCTCGGGGGGCCAGGGACGACATCATGGGCGACCCATGATGTTATCCCGCCGGGTCCGCGGCGGCCCGGCACACCCTTGCGCTTCATATGTCCCGTCGGCCTGAACCCTAGAGCCCCCCAGCCGGGGGGGGAGCGGCGCAGGGGGCGGGGGGCCGCGGCCTTTTCCTTTTGATGGCGTGGTGCGGGCGGGATGTTATTTTTGGGGCAGGTGTCCCTGATCTGAAGTAGTGACATCCACCCTCACTCCCACCTGCAGTGTTTGGGTTTCCCCCGGGCTTGGAGCAGTGCTGGAATCAAGCACTGCATGGGGGGAGGTGGGGGTGGTTTTCACTACTTCAGACGGGGGACCCCATCACGTGTACATTTTCCTCGGATACTGTTCTTGGGTGTGTAGGAAGAGCTACACTTCCCCGCAGGGCCCCCCAGGCTATCGTGTCTGGCGTCGGGCCTTAAAGATGGCGGGGCCCCCTCCACCCCCAACTGTGACGCGACCTTTGACCCCTCCTCGCTCACGGGGATAATACCTGCAGGGATCCTCCACTCCCCACCACCACCCCACCTCCACCACCCCCAGTGGTGGTGGTCCCCCCCTGCCCCCCACCACCACCAAACCATTTTCCTCCCCTTTTGGGATAGTAGTAATGTAGCGATGTTTTTGTTGGTGTTGGTTTTAATGGTGGAGTTTTGGTGGTGGTTTGCGGAAAGGGGCGTACACGGAGCTACAGCATCACGTAAGTGTGTGTGTGTGTTGGTGTGGTGTGTTCACTTCAGAGAGAAGAAAAAAGAGGAGAGAGAGAGAGAGAGAGAGAGAGAAGAGAGAGAGAGAGAGAGAGAGAGAGAGAGAGAGAGAGAGAGAGAAGAGGAGAGAGAGAGAGAGAGAGAGAGAAGAGAGAGAGAAGAAAAGCAGGGAAAGGGAGGAGACAGCGCTTTATGGCGAGGGAGGTATGGGAAGGATGGGAAGAGTATGGGAAGGATGGGAATTTTTTAATCTCTTCTCTCTCTCCTCTCTCTCTCTCTCTCTCTCTCTCTCCTCTCCTTTTTCCTCTTTTCCCCCCTCATTCCTCTCTCTCTCCTCTCTCTCTCCTTTCTCATCTCTTCCCTCTCCTCTCTCTCTCTTTTCTCTCCCCTCCTCTCTCCCCTCTCTCCTACCCTCTTCCCCTCCCCCTCTCTCTCCCCTTTTGCTCCTCTTTCTCTCTCTCTCTCTCTCTCTCTCTCTCTCTCTCCCCCCCCTTTTCTCCTCTCTCCTCTCCCTTCTCTCTCTCCCCCCCTCTCTCCCCCTTCTCTCTCTCTCTCAATCATATTAGGAAGTATAAATAACACCCCAAATCTTTTTCACAGTCGCCGCCACCACCCCGGACACAAAAGCACAGAGCCACAACACCGGCTACCTACTCACCCCCACACCATAACCTGCCCGCACCACGCCATGCCTGGAACTGATCCCGGGGGCGCCCCCGCGCCCCTGCGCCCTCCCCCCCGGCTGGGGTTTTTCATGCTTCAGGCCGACGGGGCATATACGGCAGGGGTGATGCCCGGGCCGCCCCGGGGCCCTGGCGAGGATAACATCTATGGTGTCGCCATGGTCGTCCCCGGCCCCCCCCCGGGAAACAAAAACTGAGTTGTCATCGGGAAACGGATGACGGCATCTAGGGGTCTCCCCTGGCCCCCCCCCAAACCGCCCCCCTAGAACCCCCACTTTGGTTCTCAGAGAAAAATGATGACCATCTATGATTCATCGGAGAAGATGTCACGTACCTGAACCCCCCTGCCCTCACCCCGGCCGGGGCGGGTCCGCAGGGGCAGGCCGCCGGGGACTGATACTCATTACTGGCCAAATGTCATTGGGGGCTAGGATGACTCATCATATGTCAGTGGGGTCGAGAAGAGGAGAGAGAAGAGAGAAGAGAGAGAGGGGGAGAGAGAAGGAGGAGGAGAGAGAGAGAGTTTAATATTAAGTTAGCCTTGTAAAAAGAAAGAAAAAAAAAGGAATTTTAAAACAAACAAAAAAAAATTCTTTATTCTTTTTAAAAATTTTTAATTGCTGACTTTTTTATTAATTTTTATATTATTTTAGCATTGTTTTTTTAGGCTTAGTGTAAAAATTTTTCCTATGGAGAAAAAATTATAAATAAAAAACCCTTTAACCTTTTTGTGCATAAGAATTTTATAATATTTAATTTCATTTTCGTTTTGAACGGTTGAAAAAAAAATAAATTAGAATAAAAAATAAATTTTTTCCTTTTACCCAAAAATTTTTTCCTGGAAATGTGAAAAAAAAAAAAAGGCATTGCGAGAAAAAGAATAAAAGGGAATTGTAACCTATATAAAGAAAAGGGAGAATTTTAGATATTATTTAGCTCTTCCTCCTCCCCCTCCTCTTCTTTTTCCCCCCTCTTCTTTTTTCCCCCCTCTTTCCCCTTATTTGTAATAAACTATTGATGACGACTGACTACTACATGACTTTCCCACTGACTGACTGCTGACGACTGACTGGTGATGGGACAAGGCTGACTACTATGTGACTGACTTTGAAAAGACTGACTCTGTTTACTGACTGAACCCGGGCTGACTACGGTTAAAATGCTGACGACTGACTGACTTTGACTGACTGGTGCTGGGTTTGACTGACTGGCAGACTGACTGATGACTGACTGACTCTGCTGACTACCTAACTGACTAAAATGACGACTGACTGAATGATGACTGACTGACTGACCGCGACTATTTTACTTGCTGACTGACGACTGACTGATTGATGACTGACTGACTGACTGGTTTATGACGCTGACTACTGACTGACTGATGACTGACTGGCTGACTGGCTGGTGGCGACTGATCTGACTGACTGACTGACTGGGGCGCGGCTGACTGACTGACTGACTGACTGGCTGACTGACTATGACGGACTGACGGATTTCAACTGACGACTTAAATTTAGACTGTTTGAATCTTTTGTTGCATTTCTAGAGAAGAGAATGCTAAATTTTTAAAAACACCAACACACCACCCACAGAAGATAATAGATAGTGATAAATTTTTTGACCCAGTGTACATAAATCTAACATTAAAAAATAATCTTTAACAATCATACTGTTAGTACTAATATTTAAAAAAAAAACAAATAGCATTGCATCCCAAAAATTATATTAAAACAAAAACAACATCAATTTTTCGGTGCCGAACATGCCAGGGGATATCCATGACACACTCCTTCGCATACAGTGCAAATAAAACAATGCAACACACACACAACACAACACACACACACAACACACACACCACACACACACACACGCCACACACAACACACACCACACACACACAACACCACACACACACACACAACACACCACCCACACACACACCCTAATACATAACAAACACACACACACAAACACTTAAACACACATACCCACACCACATACACACACACACCATACACACCACACACCACACACACACCACACACACACACACACGAAGTAGGAAAAGAGAGACAAACCCAAAAAATAAAAACCCCTCCTCCTTCCCCTTTCCCCCTCCTCCTCCTCCCCCTCCCCCTCCCCTCCTCTCCTCCCCCTCCTCCCCTTCCTCCCCCTCCTCCTCTGCTTTCTGTTGAATGAAATGGGGGGGCCCCCCGACGTAGTAAAACAAAAACAAAAATCTTTAAAATCGCCCGATAAAAAATTTTTATTCAAACCCCCCGGGTTTTCACGTTTTCTCGGAATAATCTTTATCCGCGGGCCCCCCGTTTTACTCCATTAGTGAAATGATTGGAGTCGCGTCTACACAACCCCTCCCAAAATCTCAGAAAGCCCCGGGAAACGGCGCTACATACTTTTGACCTGTGACGGGTTGTGGTTCCCTAAGGGCCCCGCATTAGTGACCACCTCGGGATTTATATACCAGGGGCACTGCTGCAGGGGCATTTAAATGTCGGGTCCTACTTGGAAAGTCATACCCTAGTGGATTAACGGAGCTTGGGCCTGATTGACTGCTGCCTCCCAAAAAAGCGCCGGCAAGGCTGCCGCCCACCCTTTAACTTTTCCCCACGAGCCTACACCAAAAATACATTTGAAACCCCATGACACAACCCCATAAAACCCCGAGTTAACGGGTTACCACTACTACTCTCGACCTGTGACGGGGTATGGACAGAAAGGGTCCGACAGTTAGGGACCACCTCGGGGTTTAAGGTACCCAGGGGTCACTGCTGCAGGGGGCATTGAAGTTTACGCTTTCCCACATGAAAAAACACAATTCGCATTTGGGTTAAAAGGAGTGGGGGCCTTTTAGGATCCTGAATAGGTAGGTTAATGTATATAACAAATTATGAAATAAACTACGGTGTGTTCGTTGTCTGTCGAGGCAACGACACCTTTGATGAGGTTATGTTGACAAGTATCACCCATGGCCCAAAGGATGGTGACATCAGCCTGGGGTCCCAGGTTTTAGGCATCACGTAAAAAATCTCGCCCCTGGCCCCCAGAAGCACACAAATTGTGTGTGTATCATATCAGCGAAATGCCCAAGGTATGACGCTGAAAAGCACCAAGGCCTGAGAGACATGGACGCCGGAACCTTCAGATTCCGGGCCAAACCCCCAATATGCTGCAAGGCCGGGGAGAAAACAGAAGACGCGGACCGATCACAGGTGTTCCGGCCCTTTTCCCTTTGGCCGCGGCATTCGAGGCAAACAACCCCCAATGCACCAACACTTTAAATATTCATATTGGTTTTTCCCCTGTTCCTGTATAACAAACAAAAAGGGGAACATAAAAGGGGCAGCGGGGATACGAAACAACCATAAATATTACAGACGTAAAAAAATGAACAAATTAATCACTGAGGTGAGCGATATATTGTTTTAAAAAAACATTTAGTCAGTGAACGTAGACAGAGACAGGAAGACAAAAAAAGTGTTTTTTTTTGCTGTGTCAACAAAACCCGCCGTACGTTATTTTTTCACGATTCAGCATTCCCCCCTTTAAAAATCTCCATTCTTCATTCTCAAAACCACAAAAAAACCCGAGTTATCAATAAAACTCCTCAGCAAAGAAACCACCTACATTGACTCCGAGATTCGCGACAAAAACGAGGGTTTTCGGGGCGCGCGGACGAAGAGGTTTTTCAAAAGAAAAGGGGGAGGGAGCTTTTATCGTGTGTACGGAAGAGCCGACTTTTTTCCAGGTCATCACAAGCCCCAGCCGACCCTCTCTCCTCCCCACTCTTGCTGCTGGTCCTCATTGGGATCTCTTGGAGGAAAAGTTCACTTTACGGACAAGAATACGCCGTCTGACATACAGTAAGCAGTGGTACAACACCCCTTGCTGAATTTAAAGAATATTATTCAAATACCCCTTGTTTTACAACAGTGATAATGGGAAAAGGATTACTTTTTAGTAATATATTTGTATTAAAATTTTTTAGTTGTATTTTTTTTTTTTCACTTTTTAAAAATTTATGTATTCATTTAAAATGTTCGCTTTTAACACATTATGTACATGCTCTTTTTTTTTTTTTGCCTTAAAAGCACAAAGGGCGGAATAGCACTTTATTTGGTTAAAGTTTCATTATAAGTAATGGACGAAACAAATCAATTAAATCAGAAAAAGAGCGTGAATTACTCACCGAAAAATATCTTAAATTTGTAAGGACGGAAAGTTTTTTGCCTCGCGCGCAAATAGTGACATTTTTGGGAAAAATTATTAAAAATTTTACAGAGGAGGAACTCGTAAATTAAAAAGGGAAATCACCACCTCGAGTCTTCCTGATTTCCTCAGTCACTTACTCAACTAAATTGGACTACAACACTGTTCCCCCTAACCCCCCCGGGGGCAGGGCCTTCTTTTTACCCCTGCCCCCCTCTTTTCCCCAGCCCGCTGGGGCATTGATATTGCCCCCAAGTCAGCTATTCGCGAATTTTTGGGGACCTATGATCCAAGCTATACGCCAGGGAATAATTTTGTCTTTGTAAAATGTAATGAAAACTCATTTGTAGGATAGGGGACAAATATCTTTCATCCGCTACGCCTACAGGCCGGTCACGAGCTTCACTTTAATGCACCCGCGCTTTTACCAAACCACAAAAAACTAAAAAATTTCAGGGTTTTCGGTCAAACTTTTTGGAAACATTTGGGGAAAATGAAAACCAGCTTGGGGAAAGGTGTTAATTTGCGGTAAAAATTGCACGGGACGCTGCCCCGAGGACCTTTTTGTGGGCAGGTAACCAAAAAGAAATTTGCGCTTCGTTAAGTACTTAAAAAATAATGGGTGGGCTCACGGAGACCCCATGAAAAACCGATGTAGCAATTTCTGGAGTTTTTTTGTGTACATGATCTTGCTAAAGGGGAAAGTCGAAGGAGCAGTTTTTCATTAAAATACACACCCCAAAAAAACTCCCCGTTTTGTTCTTAAATTAAAAAATAAAGTGGAGGAGAAGGGTAGTGATTCGCTGTCCCGCCTCTAATGTCGCTATACGTAACCACAATTGGAGGTGGCTCCCGACTCACCTCGCGGCCGTGACTGCGTCAGGAAAACCGCCTTTCCTTTCACATACTGCCAGCGTGAAGGGCACACCGCTACCCGGTGTTTTAAAAGTGTCAAGGATCAGCTAAACCAAGAGAAAGAACAATTATCGTGACGTCAGTGGTCCTTTAAATGCTCATTTACAATAACATTTTTCAGTGAGACGGCCCACCCCGAAAGGGAGATCGACCTAACAACCTGCGAACAAACCTTTTTCCTCTTCCCCTCGTGGCGCGACAGGAAACAGTCCATATTGCTCAATCCATGACAGCACCACCCATTAGACCTGTTCAGAAAACAATTTTTTCCTATTTTTATACCCTCCTGCACGGTTTCCAATGCTTTTTGACCTGTAAAAGTCGAAAATTACAACCATTATAAGCCAAAATGTCAGGAACCTTTGCCTCATGAAGCATGAAGTTCTATTCTATACACGTTTTCTGAAACGCCAGTTTCGGAGCATTTTGATGTTTGTTTTCGCCTATTTTTTCACCAATAAATGGGCATAAGCAGGTTAAAGCAAGTAATTAGATGCTGACTGAAACATCAAAATGCATAGAAACATTTATGGAAATATTACATGTGATATTTACAGACAAATTTTCAAAAATATTAAACTAAATATAATTTATTTCACTCTAGTCACAAATTCACAATGGTTTTAGCATGACATCTAATGGTCTGTTATGTTTGTTGCAGATCTGTTGAAACCTGCTAACAAATCCAGAGATACTTCACAAGTAACTTCACTATGGCAGTAAGCAAGAAGCTCCGAGACGCAAAGTTGACATCTCAGAACCTCCACCTGCAGTCCAGAGACAAGCGTCACGCCGACCCTGCTACTAGATCTGCTACAGAAACCTTCCTGATCGGCTACCCATCATCCAGCATCAGTGGCTCCCAGTTACACCACAACAGAGAGGCCTTCCAGTACTCCTCCATCTCCAGAGTTTGCCAGAAAATACAGGGAATCCTAAGCATCAAGACCTCGCCAATGAAACAGTGGAGGCTATCATCCCATTCTGGCAGATGGCTAGGATCAAGACCATGACCAAGTACAATGCAGCGCAGCATTTCATGACACTTCACAAAAAGCACAGAGATCTAGCAAGGAATAAAGGTAGAACAGGTGACCCTGGAGGGAAAAGGAGTGCCTTTGTCCTGGAATTTAGATAGCCTGTTCGACATAGGAGCTTCAGATGCCATCCAGGAAATAGAGAGAAAACCGACTGCTATCAAGGGAGAAGAAGGACAAGGACATCAGGTTCTACCAGGATCAGAAGACAGAGAGAAAGGCCCACATGTCTGGTCATGACAAGATATTTGAGTCACGGTCCCAGCAGCAAGCAGAGAGGGCTGCAAGACTGCAGCAGAGAGAGGAACAAGATATGAATTTGTCACAACATTTCTACAATTTTTCAGCTGCCACACAGCGAAGGACTGCTGCTGATGTGTCTACCTGGGCTGACCCAACCGACAGTGAAGGGAATGCAGAGGACATGGATTACCAACAACCTCGTCCTGGATGTTCACATCACCAAGACACTGTGACTCTCACATTTCCCAGGAGGGTCATGGAGTGTGTTGACATCTGCAGTACGCTGATCGTCTGGGATTGTCTGACAATCAAGTGACAGCCTTAGTCTCTGCTACATTGAAGGCTGGTGGAGCTGACCTGGACAAGTTTGTCATCTCAACCTCAACAACGAGACGGAACAGGATGTGACAAGGTACCACATCAGCCAGGAGTACATGGCAGCATTTAGCGAGGACCCTCCCAAGTATGCTGCTCTCCACTGGGATGGCAAGATGCTGAGAGATGTCCTGGGAAGTGATCCTGGACCACGTCAGAGGACTCGGCTGTGCTTGTCTCAGGACCACCTGCATATCCTGAAGGCAAGCTACTGGGAGTACCAGTGATAGACAGCTCAACAGGAACGGCTCAGGCAGAGGCATCCATGGATTTGCTGGAGGCATGGGGGCTTACTGGAGTGATCACTGCCCTTGTGTTTGACACAACGGCCAGCAACAGTGCGAGTACATCGGGGAGCTGCCAAGCTTCTGGAGCAACAGCTTGACAGGAAGGTGTTCTACCTGGCCTGCAGACCACCACATTCTAGAAGTGCTGGTTGGGTGCTGTATGGGAGAATCTGTTTGGCAAGGTCAAGAGCCCAGAGAATCCTTGGTTCAGCACTTCAAGGACGTTTGGACAGATCTTACCACAGACAACCTACAACCCTGTCCATCAGACAAAAATGGTTGAATAAAAAGAAGAAAGAGTGCAAGGAAATACTACAGGAAATCCTGAGGTCGGAGAAAGCCTCCTAGAGCTGACTACCGTGAGATGGTTGAGCTTACACTGATCGTCCTTGGAGACACGCCTCCCCGCGGAATCCACTGGAGTCGTCCTGGAGCCATTCATCAGGCCAGGGGATGGCCAGAAAACCTGTATTCTATGAAGATGTTCATGTTTGCTGAGCAGCTGGAGTACGATGAAGAAACTGTTGTGAAGCTGGAACGCCTCAACCTCTTCCTAGGACTGTTCTATACACCCATGTGGATGTCATCTACACTTGCTGCAGATGCTCCTGCAAATGATCTGCAGTTCATGAAGGACATGATGAAGTTCAAGAGAACAGATCCAGAGATTGCTCAGGCAGTGCTACAAAAACTTGAAAACCACAAGTGGTACCTGACACAGGAGGTTGTGCCGTTCGCTCTCTTCAGTAGCAGACTCAGTGACAAAGAGAAGCAGGACATTGCTGCCAAGCTGCACGCCACTGAGAAAGCCAGATAGCTTCAGACGAGGGAAACCTATGTTCCCTCAGGTTACAGCCAAGACGACTCTGGCTGATCTAGTTGGTCCAGAGAGTCATCTTCTGCTTGACACCCTTGGCATTGAGTATGACTGGCTTCTGCAACCTGTGGCGACATGGCCAAGGAGTGATGACTACAGCAAGGCCCTGGAATATGTCAGCAATGTAAAAGTAGTGAATGACATTGCTGAGTCAAGATGATGACTGATTTCGCAAAACATTCATTACCCAGATTCTCAGCAAAAACAGTACCTTCTTCAAACTGTGGATACAACCGTGAGCGATTTGATAGCTTCAAGAAGCAAACTCTGAAAAAATGACTGTGAGAGTGTCCTTCTGACATAGACAAATAGAGTTTTCTGCACTTGAAAATAGTTTTTTAGAGTCTTTGTCACACATTTTTGATGTCAAGATTGTAATATTTATGAAATTTATATGAAATTTTCAGAAAATTTTGCTTTTTTTCTGGATATGATGTGTCTTTTTTTCTTGAATGTTTACTTGGATTGTTTTTTCAGAAATAATATTAAAAATGCTTCAATTTGATACCCAATTTGTTGTTCTATCCCAATTGTAACAAAAGTCTCAGGTGAAAAAAAGTCTGGCGGAAGGCAAAATTAGGCGCTTTTCTACTGTCGCGGGCTTAATATCTTGAGGTCCAATGAGGCAAAAGTTCCTGACATTTTAGCTCAAAATGGTTGTGATTTTCGGCTTTTCCAGGTCAAAAAGCATGGGAAACCTTGCAGGGGGGTATAAAAATAGGAAAAAATTGTTTTCTGAACAGGTCTAAATTGCTACCGTGGTCCACCCATTTTACTGATGATTGCTTCACGCTTGTCAAAATAAAAGACATCTTTTCCCGAGGCCGTGGAAGGGGCGGCGCATCGTCGGGGGAATCCGCGCGTCATTCAAATACAAAGAATGACTGACTAACTGACTTAGGAAGAAAAGTTACTAAGGAAGAAAATACTGCAGAGGTATCGGATGATGGTGATATATATGCATCCTTAGTAGCCGCTTGCAGTCAAGCCAACATAATGGCTTTGTCAACAAAAATGGGACGGTTAAAGGCATCTTTTGCTGTGGATACTGGCGCCGCCGTCAATGTGCTGTCAGAAAAGGCTTACCTTGCACTAAAACGTGCGTCGCGCGGAAGACAATGGCCTTTTCGTCCCAATGACCTAAATTTAATGGGTGTTACTAGCGAGCCTCTCAACATTTTAGGTATTGTTCGCCTACCCATCAGCTTAGGAAAAGGCACATCTATAATGCGTTTGGATTTTTATGTAGCTTCCAACTTCTCCTTGCCCACGGATGGGTTGTTAGGGTTGAAATCGCTCAAATCCAATCGTATGGTGACTCATCCTGATATCAATATGATCAAATTTCAAAGAAAAGGCTTTCAGGCGATAAATCAACCCATGCGCCTGACTTCCGAGTGTGAACTAAATCGCAAAGTAAATATAGGTACTTTGCCAGCCCAAACTCAGGCCGTACCTGCCCTAAAGATTCCTCCCCAGATGTCTGTTCTTGTAAATGAAAAGACGACATCGAATGTAAATTCTACCCAAAAAGATAATATGGAGAATTGGAAAGTTGTTAATGCCACGGTATTAGGGGATCACGAGATACCCCACCGTGTGGCCATGCACATTCCCGTGTCAGTCCCCAAAGCTACCGTAGGGTGTGACATCTGCCTTGAAGGCCCTAGTCAAATAAAAAGACTAGTTGTGGAATCAACTCTGAGCACGGTTTGTGAGGGACATAAGACTGTCGCCCTTGTGGTCAATACCACCGACGGTCCGATCAAATTAAAACAAGGGTCCTCTTAAGTAAAGCATTAGCTTATGACGCGTCGGTTGTACCAGAACCTTTGGAACTCCCAGCTACTTGTATTTCTTCAGTATACAATAATACACTCGAAAACAAGCCGGCTCCTGTACAAACCTTTGATTCACTCGTCACTGTAGTGGACAGAGGTGGGCAGTCCGCAATTTTAGTCCGCAATTCCGCAATTCCGCAACTTGCGGAATGGTAATTCGGTTGCGGAATTGCGCAATTACAGATGCCTGAACAAATTGCGGAATTGCGAATTGCGGACCGCCAAAATTTTAAAGCGCAATCGCAATAACTTGCGGAATGGGTAATTCGGTTGCGGAATTGCGCAATTACGGATGCCTGAAAAAAATGCAGAATTGCGGGTTGCGGACCAGCAAAATTTTGAAACGCAATCGCAATAATTGTGACGATCACCACCTTCAAAATGGCAAGTGCCCGCGTGAACATAAGTTCCCACCAAATATGGTGGAGACGACACTGCCAACTGCCAATGAGCCGTGTTTTTGTTGTCCAAGCACCGTCTTGGATTACGAAGACCACTCCAATAACACTTGCTGAAATGTGTGTTATACTGCTTTGTGATATTGTTTGCAATGTTTTGGACTGATTATTATTGCGGCCCCTACCAAGCTTGTTGTGTTTTTGTAGCAGAAACCAATCAGTTTTCAATTGCGAGAAAAAACGGTCTTGTACCAAGACAAGCAGCCGTCAAGCATCGTAGCTAGGTTGTGCTAGTGTAGACAGCATCACTCATCAGTG
>JACEEZ010020411.1:0-12879 GCA_016584305.1 Chionoecetes opilio | reverse complement strand
GATAAAAGTCATCACAATCCCTGGCACATCAAAAACGATCATTTTGGTGGCTCGGTACGATATGTGGGCTACAAAGTTCACAACCCTGACACAACAAAGCGGGCTGGCAACGCGCTATGCAGCCTTGTTTTAGCGTGCCACTACGCCCCCCTAGAGCCTTGCCTTGGTGGCCGCGGTGAGTGAGGGTGTGTGGGAAGGTGTGGGCGTGTGTGAGGGTGTGTGAGTAACAACAGAGCAATTAAAGTGAAGTGAAGTGCAAAAGTGATCAATAACAAGGGACCGAAAGTAAAGTGAAAAAGAAAGTGACAGGGACAAAACAGTAAAAAATGAAATAGAAAAGACAGATCAGCAACAAAGAAAGTGAAGAATACGCCAGCGAGGCCGGAGCAAAGGCTGCTGCCCCCCCGAAATCACATCGCAGCGGATCGATCGGATCCCTCCCAGGGTTGTTAACTGTACGATAATTATCGTATTTGTACAATAATTTGACTATTCGTACGATGTACGATGCAAGTTTGAGAATCGTACACGAAAATACGATAATTGACTGACAAATTAAATTTTATTATTAAATCATGCAAAAATGATCATTGCACAAAAAAAAATCGGTCGATGTCAACTTCGGCGAGAGAAGAGAGAGAGAGAGAGAGAGAGAGAGAGAGAGAGAGAGTGAGAGCGTTTTGAGTTTCACTTTTGGTCCTTTTTGGATGACTTGGACTTGGACCAACGATAATAGTATCCTTGCCTTGGAGCGTTGCTTGCCGCATTAATTGGAACGCAGATTGTGAGAGGGTATTTTATAAGGTTAACCTTACCAAGACAAAGGTAAGAAACTAACTTCTGACGGGAACCCTACTTGGTTCTCTTCCAGCAGCGCAGTGTGTCAGGGAAAAGGCAGATTGTGTTACTTCCATCCCTACACATGATATGATATGTCGATGACAACTGACACACTATAAATATAAGCGGCAGCTGACACAGGGGATAAAAGAATAGATCGGAGGAACAGGAATTCCTCTTTTCTTTTGAGGATGGTAGCTACGTAGAGTTCAGCTTCTTTTGAGTCATGATGTGTTACTATATTTATTTTCTTTTATTAAATTTAATTTATTTTGGAAAAAATAAATTAACATGTGGAATATTGTGTCATGATTGGATATATTATATATTTTGGTGAAAAGAGAAAATATTTGTATATGTGGAATGCTGAATTCAATGCTGTATAAAGTCATTTACAGACTATATTATTTTACCTAAGGTTGTACGATAACCTAACTGAAAATACGATAATTCTGGTGGCTCGGTACGGCAATGTGGCTACAAAAGTTCCCCTCGTGCAGTGCTGCCACTGTAGCGGTTCAGGAGGTTTGGTTATCCAGAAGGTTGTGTTTTCGGATGCCATGTAGCGCGCCAGAGGTACGATGATTACTTTTCATTTCATCCCGCCGCGCGGAGAGGCAACAGCTTGCTCCCGGCTCCTGCCTCACCCCAGCCGACCCCACGGCCGGAGATTTCCGTGGCGGAGTAATTCGCCGTAGGATACTCTGGGTGGATTTAACCACTCATCTTCATCATTTATACATTTTTTCTCATCTTCACTGTCTTTCTTGTAATTTTTTGCGTCTTTTTACCCAAAATTGAATATATAACAACTAAAGAAGACGAATCTTCTTTAAAAAAGGGAAAGCGTAGCTTTGCTTTTTACTCAATCAGGGGGGAAGCGGCCAGTGAGGCAGCGGCCTCCCCCCAACTGCCTTTTTGTTCTTCGTCAGGTGGCAACCCTTCCTCCACTACGGGGTAACACCACAATGTAGCGCATGATTTTTTTCTCCGTCAGAAAGCAGCCTAGCTGCCATTCCTAGTCAAGAGGCAGCTCGGCATTTCCTCACCATGTACGACCCTTTTTTGTTTCATTTTTTATACTTTATTTTCTAAAACCCCTTACGTCTTTTTTACGTATATCTTTTGGCTCGTTAAAACAGTAATGTGAATTAATACAGCGCATCGATGAGAAACAATTACTGTACGAATCCTATTTTTTAAAATAAAGGTAGCGTAGCTTTGCTGTTTAAAATTTGGCCCCCCCTTTGCTACCAACATTCAAGGGGCGGGCAGACAGGTTCTGGCTTTTCCGGTTTTTTCCCCCTTAAACCTATTAAGGGGAAATTTTCTGTCTGAGAAATTTTCACTGAGCTTTTTTGAGGATTTTCTCGATGAAAGTTTTTGGGTTTTAGCAAACAGAGAACTATTTCGAGCTATTTTTGCTCGTCATTTATGAGAAAAAAACTTTTGTTTAAAGGACCAAAATTTGGGTGACTATTTATTTTTTGCAAGATCATTTTTTTCTAAAACTCAAAAAGACATCAAAATGCTTGCTGACTGGACAGACGAAGGGGAAAGCTTAACATTGATTTAGTCGGGAACACCTACAATAGGAAATATATATACCCCTTTTATTTGTTAAAAAAACTTTAAAAAGAAAAGATGCCCCTCAAGCCTAAAAAGGGGGGCCGACCTAAAGCATTTATTTACGGTATACACAGGGACGGGGTTGTTGCGAGGCCGTAAGGGTGTAGTGACAGGTGGGGGTATATGGTAAACGAGAGAGGCAAAGAGTGCGGTTTTAGCACCCGGGGTGTGTGGTCTCCCTAAAAGCGAACGCGTGTTCCCGTCCACTAAACGGCTCAGCCCCGTACCACCACGGCCACGGGTACGGCGCGGGCCAAAAGGGGTCCATAGAAGCTACTCACGGGGATTACAGGAATTTAAAGGGAATCAAAATTTTGGCCCCTAATCAAAAAATTTTCTTAATTGGTATGTTAATTGAAATATTTAGTTTTCGTACACTGATTTGAGTATTTTGACATACTGGTGTCTTTCGTAATCTAGTAGTAAAGTTAAAACTCTGCGCTGATGTACAAAAAACGACTAGGTTTCAATAGACTCGAAAAAACCCTTTGGTAATAAGGAAAAAGAGTTTCCGGGCTTTTTCGAGCCCCCAACTATTTTTGGTAAAATTTGGAAAAAGTCCTTCACCCATCTTTTTTTTTTTCCCCCCTATAGCCAACAAGCCTGGAGAAGGGCGGGAATACGGGTTTTTTGGGGTGGGGAAAAGCAAATAAAAGTGATTTATGGCTCCCAAAAAAAAAATTCAAAGCATAAAAGTAAAAATCTAACCAAAACCTAATTTTAACCAAAAAGTATACCAACCTAACCTAACCCTTTAAACCCACAAAGTAACTAACCAACCAAACCCTTTAACCACAAAGTATACCAACCTAACTAACCTAACACACAGTATACCAACCAAACCAAACCCTTAAACCAAAAAAGAAACCCAAAACCAAACCAAACCTTAACCAAAAAGTATCCCTAACCAAACCCTAACCTTTAACCACAAAGTATCCTAACCAAACCCTTAAACCCCAAAAAGTTCCCAACTAACCAACCTAACCCTTTCCCAAAAAGATACCTAACCTTAACCCAAGGAACCCTAACCTAACCTAACTTAAACCCACAAAGTATACCTAACCTCCCTTAACCACAAAGTATACCTAACCAAACCCCTAACCTTTAAACCCACAAAGATCCTAACCAAACCTAACCTTAACCCCAAAGTAACCAAACCTTTAAACCACAAAGATACCTAACCAAACCAACCAAACCCTTAAACCACAAAGTATACCTAACCAACCTAACCAAACCCTAACGGACTTAAATTTTTTTGGGGCCCCAAAATTTTTCATAGCGGCCGTGTGGGTTTAACCCCAAGGGCTAGCGCACGCGGGAAACCCTTTTAAATGGAAGTACAATAAATACAATACAGTGCGGGTAGTTCATTTCAGTCAAAGCGGAAGGATGATTTTCCAAATATTTCCTATTTTTTTTTGGGCCTACAATGGTTTCTTGTTCTAATGGAGGGGTTTTATTTTGCGAACCCCCCCCCCCCAAAAAAAAAAAAATATGTAATAATTGAAACCTAACCAACCTTTAAGGTTTTTTAAATGAAACTTAACCTAACCTTTAAAGGTTTTTAATGAAAAACCTAACCTAATTTAAAGGTTTTAATAAAACCTAACCAAAACCCTTATGGTTTTTTAAATAAAACCTAACCTAACTTTAACCCCCCAAAGTATACTTTTTTTTTTTTTTTTTTTTTTTTTTTTTTTTTTTTGCCAAAATAAAGCTATCTCCATTAAAACCCCAAGCACGTTATTGGAAAGCGCTTGACTTTGTATCATTACCGCATGGGGCTGATGCATTTTGCTCATCAAAACAGATCACCGGAAAATATTTTTCGTTGAGCGCCAGTGAAATCTGTCAGTGAGCACTGCTCACTGACAGAAAAGTCCGTGTAATGCGCCTTTACTAAATGAATTTTAATTTTCAGTGATTCATTTGTTTATATATTGTTCCCTTTTATCTGGGAAATCTTTGTATTGAAGTCGTCATCGGTATAGCTGGATTTCAATAGCCAACTTTTTCCCTATAATTAATTTGAGCTTATCAAAGGGAAATTCATTCTCACAAAAAATGCACCATGAAATTATGGTGGAGTTAGTTGGGGGAAAGTAAAAAAATTTTTGCTCTAGCGATCTTAATTGTCATTTTTAAATTTTAGTCTAACAGGGTAGCCGTTTTTATGCCTATAGTGAACCGGGAAGTTGATACAGTAAGGTTTATGTTTGAAATGTAATGTACACACCTAAGGAGCAGAAACGCCGGATTGTAATTTGCTTTGTTGAGCAATTTGCAAATTGACCCTAATTAGCATATGTTTATCTTCCCATTAACCGCCATAGATTTTTTTAAAAAACTGACGCTGGGGAGTGATATGTTAGGATTAATGTAATCATTACTAAATATATAAAAGCCCCCTCGATGAAGACAATCTTCTTATTATATGTTTTGAGCATGAGGAAGAGTTTTCCCCACGAGAGAGGTCAAATAGAAGAATGAAGTAAGATGAGAACAGGAAGTGGGATAGACTGATGGGAGTAGCTCCTGTGGTAGTGGCTGAGGGGAGGAATGACAGTCGTGTGCGAAAAGTGTAAAATAATTTTGGGGGGGCGCGCATGATGGATTTCCTGTAGTATTGCCTGAATTCACTTTTTTTTTTTCAGGTATCCAATCCACCCCCCTTATTTTTTTTCTAAATAAATTTTTCTAGACTGAGGCGGGGGAACTGGTCTAAAAAATAAACGGGCGGTTTTTTTCTCCCTTTAAATATGGGAACAAAAATTTACCCCTTTTACACTAAGGTATTTATGCTTACGCCAGTCAGTAAGCTGTAAGTAGATGTTTTAGTTTTCCAACAATTGCCCCCCATATTCCTTTTAAAAATCAAATGAAAACAGACATCGGGCAGGGGCTTTTCCCTACATCTTGAATTAATTTTCCAACATTTTAATTAAAAAACCTCCAAAAAAAATAATTGTTATCTCTCAGCACGTACCCTTTTTTCACACCCCTCTTCCCTCGAATTAATCCCCTCGTAAAGTCCCATATGACCTCCGAGTCTGGCACTTTTCCCTTTTTAGCATTAAAATTAATTTTTCCATCGTAAAGACCTCTTGTTGCAGTGATACTAAATCCCTTTTTGTGATACGGCCCTGAGCTTTTTCCGGGGGTCGGGTGTTATGATGAAAATTTTATTCCTTAAATTGGCACACTTTGCCACTATCACTTTGGGCCATTCCGGGCATCTAAGTTTCTATGGGAAAGGGGGATTTGTGTTACCCTACCGTAGATAACACTAAAAAGTCGCCGGGAAATGTTTTTTTTATGTACAGACGTGTAGTGGCTTTAATATTACATTTCTACACCTGATTTGGAAAAGTTGAAGGGGCTATCTGGAAATCTGTCATTTTGGTCTGCATTTGTGTCATAAGATATGGCTATAAATGATAAATTACAAAAATATCAAAAGAGGGGACCAACAATAAGGTCGCCCTCTGGGGTTTAGTTTTACTGGTGTACTCCCGACGTCGTCGTCGCGCGAAAAAAAAAAAATGAAAAATTTGAAACCGTATACTAGATAAAAACATAAAACAACGCTGAAACAGGGTAATTATACATCATGATAAAAACTACTGTGTATTATCTTTAGGGGCACTAAAAAATTAGTAGCGATGCAAAAATTGAAAATATTTGGGGGCTGGCGACTTTTTGTTATCTTACGGTCATGTTTCTTTCTCAATTTTCCTTGTGTCCCTTCAAATACCCCGTTTTTTTTTCTCTTACTAAGGTTATTTCTGTAACTTTTTCCAAGCCATTCATCTTAAATACATATTGTTGTTGGTTTTCCCTCCCCCATTTTTTTTTTCCAAAGTTGGCAGTTGTTTTCCTCCTAGGTTTTAAAATTTAAAACTGCACCTCTTATTGCTAACCTTTGTTTTTTTTTTCTTTTTTTTTTACTTTGTTAATTTGATGGGAAACCACAAAATTTATTTAAACTTCATAGTTTTAGTACCGAGTAGTGGGAGAGCTGCCGCTTGTTATCTTTGTTCTTCATGATGGCTGCGTGCCCATAAAGGGGTAAATCAAAATCTGGTAGGGCCAAATTGACCTTCCCCGGTTTTTGTCCCTCTCAGATCCTTTGCACTGATCCATATACCGATCAAAAAGGAACCTCCTTTTTGAGTTGACCAAGATTTTTCATTATTACTAAATTCAGACCATTTCCCGAAAAACCCTTGGCACAGTGTAATTGTTGTTTTAAAGAACAAATATTTTGTTTTAAAATTTTAAAATTCAAAAACGATTTTGCTTTGATTTTGAACATATGCTTGTCAAAAAGGGGGAAAATATTTGTAATTTTGTGACATACCAATCAATATGCTAAATTTGACAATTTATGGGCAAAAAAAAAATATCACGTGTCTTGCGTTTTACATCATTTAAAAAATTAAAACTTAGGTCTAGACCCCATAGGAATTCTATAGGCGGCTTAAAAGGAAGATAAAACGAATATGTAATTAGGGGCAATTAGCGAATTGCCAACAATGCAAATTAGCACCGGCAGTTTCTGCATCCTTAGGATGTGTACATTACATTTCAAACATAAAACCTACTTACCAAAGTTCCCCCGGGTTCACTATAGGCATATAGGGAAAGGCACCGTATTTTAGACTAAATTTAAAGTGAAATTAGAGTCAGCTAGAGCAGAATTTTTTTACTTCCACCAACAGGCTCACCAATATGTATGGTCTTTTTTGTGAGAATGAATTTCCCCTTTAGATAAACTCAAGTTATTAAGGCTAAATGAGGGGCTATGAAATACCCGCTTTCCGATGACGATTCAATACAAAAATTTCCAGATAAGAGGAAATAAAATAAAAACAAATCAATCACTGAAATTAAAACTTAATTCATTTAGAAAGGGGGAAAAACGGGAAAACCAAACCTTATGCCCTGCTACTAAGCTACATGACTAGGTAACAAAGGGAAAGGCCAAATGGTTAAAACAAAGACGCTACCTTTTTTTAAAACTATAGGATTGTACATAATTAAGTATTCTCGAGTGCGCTTAATTTAATTCACATTTCTGTTAACGGACGAAAAAAAATATACGTAAAAAACAGGAAGGTGAGAAAAAAATGTATAAAAAAATGAGAACAAAAAAAAGGGCGTTTCATGGTGAGATATCCGAGCTGCCTCGACTGAGGAAAAGGCAAACTAGGCTGTTCCCGACGGAGAAAAAATCATGTCCTACTGGTGAATGCATTACACCCATTTGTGGAGGGACAGGCTGCCACCTGACGAAGAAAAAACAGGGAGTTGAGAGAGGCCCTGCCCCAGTGGTCTGGTTCCCCCTGACTGAGGTGTGTCAGGCGGCCTCCTGACGGGGAAAAAAACATGCTGCCGTTAAATGGGATACCGCGTGCCCGGTACAGAGGGGTGCAAGGCAGGCCTCCTGAAGAACGCCCCGCCCCGTATAAAATGCAAAAACCCAACAAAACAAAGCTACGCTTCCTTTGATTTTTCAAAAGATTGTCTTCATCGATTTTTGCTTGATATATTTAATTACTGGGGGAATACGACGCAAAAGATATACTTAAAAAAAGACAGTGAAGATGAGAAAAAAAAATGTATAAATGAGAAGATGGGTGGGTACCACCCAGAGTATCCTACGGGAATTAATCCCCCGGAAATCTCGGCCGTGGGGTCGGTGAGGTGAGGCAGGAGCCCGGGGGCAAGCTGTTGCCTCCCGCGGCGGGATGAAAAGAAAAAATAATCATCGTCCTCGGCGCCCCACATGGCATCCGAAAAAAACAAACCTTTTGGTAACCAAACCTCGAACCGCTAACCACCCAAGACAAAGGCGAAATTTTTGGGGAAAAGCCGAAGAAACCGGCTTCTTAGCGCGTTTTTCTGTTATGGGGGCACTTTTAAAAAGCCGGCTTCTTACGGGTTGGCCCAGTGGTCAAGCGTAAGAACCATAAGAAGCGAGAGCCAGGGCTCGCTTACCCCCGGCTTTTTCCCGCTGTTGCCGTGACTTTAGAGATAAAAAAACAAATATGGGCGGGGGGGGCAGAGATTTTTGCACATGAGTATCGGCGTAGAAAACTGTAATTCAGAAAAGGCACAAGTAAAAACATAGTGGGACATTTTAGAAACCATGGGGCATACCTTAAGACCCCCGAAAAAGAAAACAAGGTTAATGACATGACGGGCAACTTTAAAATGGTGAAAAATATCAGTCTTTTAAAGGGTGACGATAGGGGAGCTGCGACGTAGTATTTTTTTTGAATTCACTGTAAAAAGGGGAAAATTAGCCTGATTAGTAATTAGTGCAGGGCTTAACTTTTGGACCACATAATAAGTAAAATGGAAAGAATGGTGATAGGGGGCGTCGCTGGTGAAACACTTTCTCGAGTCTTTAACATTACACAAACGTTTTTTTTTTAATTTTACTAATTATCAATCAAAAAAAGCCGGAAACGTTTTTGGGATTCATTATGCTCCCAATTTTGGTTCTTTGAATCTCTCCATTTTTGAAACGTGAAAATTTGGGAAATCCGCGACGGGACGAGAGTACCATAAAAACCTTTACATCATCCGAATTTCCCCCAAAAAATTGCAAGATATCTAATATGCATACTTTCTGTTACGGACATGAAACAAAAATTTAAAGTGAGGTGGAGGGGCTGTAGGGATTTGGAATGCTAGCATTTCGTTTAGGGAAAATTTAAGAACAAGGCTCCCCGGTAAGCTACCCAAATGTGGCCCCATGTGTTATACTTATGTCCTTACACACGTTTAGATTTTAAAGAGTGCCGCCCCACTTTCCTACATGGCCCATATTAAAAAATTTGGTTCTTGAAAAAACTAAATCCCCGTAGGGTTAGGGTTTGGGCAGGGCGGTTAGGTTAGTGCCAGCCCGAGGGGGGAGGGGGGGTGCAGGTTAGGTTGTGGTTTGTCATCTTTTAAAAAAAGGGTCAACCCCATTTCTTTTCTTCTAATAGACAAAAAGCTTGGGGGACAGGGGGAAACCAGGGTTTTTTTGGGGGGGGGAGCACACTATAGGGAAATATGGCCCCCATAAAGTCTATGAACTAGGGAAATTTCCCCCGTTTATGGATTTTTTTTGGGGGCCATTTTCCCTTTTTGGTGTGCTCCCCCACCCAAAAACCCCCGGTTTCCCCTGTCCCCAAGTTTTTGGCTATAAAAAGAAGAGGGTAGGGGGTGGAGCCCTTTTTCTTAAGATTTACCATAATATATATTATAAAATTTTATATAAAATATATATATATAATTATATTAAAATAATATATAAAATATAAATTTTATATATATAATATAATATATTATTATAATTTATAATATATATATTATTATATATATATTTATAAATATGGTGTTTTGTATATTTTTGGGTTTTAAAAATTGTAGTTTTTTGAAAAAAGGATTAAGGGGATTTTTTTGTACCGTTTTTTGTGACATATAATTAAGGGTGTAAAAAGATGTACTTCGCTTTGACGGAACAATTGGGGGGAAAGGATGCAGGGTTATAATTATCCGAGTGATCCAACTTTTCGCATAAACAAATTGTGGCTTTATGAGGTGAAATTCCCTATTTTCCCACAATTTTCCCTGTATCGGAACTTTTGTCCGTTAATCTTTACGAAAGTTCGTCATTAAATCATGCAGCCATACAAATACTACACGAATACAGGGGAATTAAAAACAATAGAACCGTCAAAGAATACTGAATTATTCGGTAAACAGCATTATACCGGACTGGCAAAAGGGTTTAAGCCGATATTTGTATAAAAAGGGGCCGTAAAAGCAAGGGGTTTTGTGAACACTAAACTTTAAAAATACTACAGGGCATCAGGTATATACCTAATACGTTCGGTTTGGGGACATTTAAAATGGATTAGTTATGGGTAAAAAAGTGTTTCTGATATAGGAAAACAAAATTATGAAATAGTTTTTTAAAAAAAATTTTATTTGTTGAAATGAAAAGTTTAAACGATTTATGGGTATTTGGGTTTCAAATTATCTGACCAACCCCAACATGGGCCCCTTTTTGCATTAAAAATTTAGGTTTAAAACTTTTTTATTTTTGGGGATAGTTGGATTTTTGTTTGTTATTTAATTTTTACTTGTCCTTATAAAAAATTTTATAAATAAACTCAACAAAAATACTTTTTATATTATTGCTTTTTCCCTTTAAAAATTTTTCCCTGTTTATTTAAAGGTGGGAAAAATCGGAAAAAATTTAGGTGAAAAGAAAGACTATTGTCATGTATAACAAACTCATAATGCGTCGCTCTATTTTCCTTTTAGGCAAAGGGGTTTTAAACTGCAATATAACAAGTCTATGTTTCAGGTATGTATGTGCCGGGTTGCAGAAATTTATCCGACCGAAATAGGAGAAGCTCTGAGGAAGGAGGAAGGGGGAAAAAAATAAAAAATTCTTATTTCATGAAACAGGTTTTTCTATCAACTTACATACGATGTTCTATGCAATATATCTAAAAAGAAAAATTCTGAAAGTCACAAATAAAAAAAAAAATAAAAAAAAAGTAAACGAAACATTAAAAGGAAATTAATTTATAACATTAAAACAATAAGAACAGTCCTTCAAATATCTTTTTAAAAAACTATAACATATGCAATGCTATTTGATATGGGAAAAAAATTATATTCACTTAGGGTCAAATTTAAAAATAAATTTATAAATCAAGACTTAAAAGTTTGACTTTTCCCTAATTTAATGAGCAGAAGGCAAATTTTTCCCTATTAAGGCCTTTGTACAGTGATGGGTCTGGCACCCGCTTTCTGGCCTTGGCAATAAAGGGTTTTTTACTGCCTTGTTTTACTGGCTGTATTTTCCTGACATGGAAAACTAGATACACTTGATTTTACAAGCCCCTTGAACCTTTTTAAAAACGAAACATTTTTTCAAAAAAATATATTTGCTTAATTTTTAACCCCTTTAACTCTTTTTTGTAGGGGTAACGTGACCTTCTATCTTGCTCCCCCAATAGAGTTTCTGCAATATTTTTCAGTTTAAAACATAAAAAGTAAAATTGAGAAAAGATTTGTTGAGCCATAACCCAAAACAGTTTATTAAGTGAGAGAAGAAGAGAGAGAGAGAGATTAATTTAATCCCAAAAAATTAGCCAAAAGAAAAAAAAGCCCCCCCTATCTTCAAGCAAAATATAAATCGCCCAACCCCCCAAAACGGAAAACCCGGGCACTGGGGGGCAAGATGGCAGTTAAAGAATCCCCTTTTTACCTGACCCTTGCATCAGGTGCAACAGTTAATAAAAAAAAAATCATAAGTGGAACTCGACCCCCACCCCAATGATTCCGTAGGTCCCGCCTCTTTACCTTGCCCTATTAATAGCTTGGTTTATGGAGAAAAAAAAAAATTAATGTGAGGGTTGGTTGTGTCCATTTACAATATCGTCTTTAGTTATTAACTTATTAACGGCTTTTATTTGACGGTAACTTTCGTCAGTGTGGTAGTTTTGTTTACAATTTTAACTGTAGCGCCCACGGGCGACCCCGACATCCCGCACCCTTCTGGCGAGGAACGAAAACGAGAGAGAAGCCGCAAGAAGCCTAAGAAGGGGTTTTACGGCCCCTCCACCAAAATTTGCCCAAGGCTGTCAGTCAACCCTGGGCGTCACTAGCCCTGACGCGGCTGCCTGCCCCTTCTCTCCGCCTCCCGCCCCACCCCAGTCTGCCACCTGGTTGGATACCTGTAAATTTGGCCCCGAATGGCCCGCCTTGCCTTAAACCTGACCCTGCTGGGCCCTGCCACAACCCTGGGGCGCCGTCCTCCGCCCCCGGGTTCCGGAGAAAGAAGGTCACCCCCCCGCCGTCATGGGTTAGGCACGCCTTCCCGGGGGGCTAAAATCAGACGCCTTGCCCCCCCTTATTTGGGCCGTTTTTCCCCCAGACTTCAAGATCCCTTCAGAGACCCCAAAACGCGTATTATTTTTTCACTAGGACCGAAATTGCCTACACAAATTGGGGGGTGTTTTTTGTTTTCCTTAGGGTTCTAGGAAAATTCTCTATGGTTCCGCGCAAATCATTTCTTTTGGGGGAATATATGTAGTTCATAGGGGGCGAGAAAGATTTACGTGCGCCCACTCTTCTTCCTCTTGTACCTGCATCGCCTCTGCTTTCCCTTTCCACGGACCTTTTTTTAAAAACATTTGGGTATAATGGGGGAGAGTTTCACGTTCGGTTTTTAGGCACCAATTATTTTTTGGGAAAAATTTGGAAAAGTCCCTTTACCCCTATTTGTTTTTCTTCCCCTCTAGCCCAAAAGCCGGGGGAAATGGGGGAATACGGGGTTTTTTGGGGGGGGGGGGAAAAAAAAACCCAAAAAAAAAGGGAAAAAAAACCCCCCGAAAA
>JACEEZ010020410.1:79015-102839 GCA_016584305.1 Chionoecetes opilio | reverse complement strand
TTAACTTCACACCAGCTTCATCCATAGCTCAATATTTCCATTAAGTTAAGCATGTGCTCTTCCTCAGTCTTTCCTTTTACTAGAATGTGTCTAGATATACTACAACTTAGGGAATACCTTGCAGCAGGTTTTCCATCATCCATTGGAAAATCCCGGGCGCAGATGATATCCCGTAAGGTAATCTGTTGTATCTGAATAGACCCTTATGAGTGTTTATCGTCAGTACTTCTTGGATCAGCATCTAACGCTAGTTGTGAATAAGCGTGCGAGAGGTCCAGCTTCGCAAAAGTCTTGCCTCCTGCCAGGTTGGATAGTAAATCTTCTACCCTTAGAATCGGGTAAACTATCTACTTTAGTTACCTGGTTGACAGTAATCTTATAGTCACCACAAAGACTTATAGTCACCTTATAGATTTGTCTTCCTTCACTATAGGAACGATAGGCGCTCCCCAATCGGAATATTGTACTGGTTCAATTACCCGTCACTCACCAGTCGTTCCAGCTCCGTCTTGACCTTTTCCCTCAAAGCTTAAGGTAACGGACGAGCGTTGAAAAACCTGGGTCGAGCGTCCTTAGCCACGTGAAGCACAGCCTTTGTAGGGGAGAGCGGTGATGATTCGGCCGCTTTTTTCAAAAATATTTATAGAAATTTATTTTTAGGAAGCAGTGTAATTTTGTTTATCTCAAAATGTCCCTCATCTTTTGGCTTGTAGCCTGGTGATATCACACCCGTAGCTGTTTTCGATTTTACCAGTGAATGACGAAACCACAAGTTTCTAAATCGTCCGAACCATCCTTACCGTGGTGATGGTCCGGCCAGATGGGTGGGATGGTACGGACTCATGTATTACTAGGCAAAATCTTAAGATAATGTGAGCTGGATTGGCTAATAAACAAGAAATTATCAGTTCAAAACATTTTTATTATACTCAAGTACAAAAAAATTGCCTCTATATTTTGTAGAAAAATAAAATATATAATTAGACCAAATTTCTGACCGAAATCCAGACTGACATTCAATGGAGTTGATGCCTTTCCCAGGCACTGGACATAATAGGGGGTAGATCATAGATTGAAACAAACCCCTGAAACAACGTGGGTGTTGAAGCATCCATGCATTTAATCCCTGAATATAGAAGGTCTTAAAGGCCCATAAACACACCTATCCAAGCGGTTGGAGTTTGTTTGATGTGTGAGGGGGCAAGGTCAGAATCCACAATTCCATTTCTTTAGCATAAGTGATTGCATCTATTGAGAGGTGAGAACATGGTTATCCATGATGAGTAGAACTTTGTTGTCCTGAGAGCACCTCGTGTTAGCAACAAAATGTTGTAGTACAGAAAGACAGTTATTGCTTGTCATCCAGCACTATGATGAACAAGACCTTTGCATGCTGAAGGAACACCTTCAACATACGTGCCTCATCAAACCTTACATTAGGGAATATGAAGCATGGAGGCAGGGCATTACCATTGGCACATATAATCCCTACCATTGTAACCAACTCTCCACGCTCTCGTGATGTCACTTGCCCAACTTGGTGAGCCCTTCTGTGCAATAACCTTTGGGAGCCTCTGAACGGTTGTACATCCAGTTTCGTCTAGATTGTAGAATGATCCTGACTCTGTCAGGTTGTATCGCAGTAAGATATCCTCTAGCTTCGACTGAAAGACACCAAGGTTTGTTTTATTAAAGCTAGTCATTCTAGCCAGACTATTGGCTTCAGGGCTTCTAAGAGAGAGCTTGCTATTCCTCTCCATGAAACCAGTGAGCCAGTCTCTCTCTGCTGACTTATCCCTTTTCCGTGATTCAGGCACATCAATGTTTTTAGCAACTGCATATTCATAGGCAAGCCGCCTTGTATCTTGGTAGTTAAACCATGAAATATGTTAGAGCAATGCATTATATAATCTGCCACTCGTCTTCCATATTTTGTGTGAGGACTTGCCGTACTGCGTAATTGCCTAACTTAAATCCTGGTTTCTTTCTTGTCCCTTGACAAATACACATTCAAACATAAAAATGATAATATGTACTCCCTGGTTAATAATAACCATTCTGTTTCACGTTAAGTGTTCATAACATACATGCTTCAAAGAATAATTTCATGATGTAATTGCCTTACTGATGGTTTTGGGCAATGACGAACCATCCCCTCATCAAATTTCCGAATCATCCCAACACTATAAAAATATAGATGGCTACACTCGACTTCCAAAAAACGAGAGGTAAGCATTCGTATTTTACGGTAATATCTTCCTTAGGCATCACTGCTTCACCATAATAATACACAATCTGATACTTGTCATATTCATGGAGGTATAGCCTACGAAAACACAAAATATAACATAGAAGGTGCAAAAAAAGATAAAAACTAACCTGCATCAAAAAGTATGGCGCCGGTGGCTTCGTTGTCCCGCGTGGTCCTGGTAAACAAAGTCTCACATTTTCACCCAGATCTCGCGGCGCTAGATCCCATACATTTTTCAGGGAATGCAATGTCCAGACCATCCAACCGTCCGAATCATCACCGCTCTCCCCCACCCTTAACGAGACCCAGCTCATCTTTTAAAACATTAGTAAATTTCCGAATAACACTATCACAACTATTTTCACAGTTATACACGGCCCCCCTATTCAGTTTGATTTGACGTAACCAGTTCGGCCCAGTAAGTTAGGTCCGTCACCTTCAAACTACCACCAATGATAGAGTTCGTAACTGGTTGTTATACTCTACATCCACATCCAATGTCCCCATTACCTTAATTATCTCACCACTATAAGTACGCAACACAACATCAGACGTTTTCAAAGCAGGTTTCAACATTCCTTTCCAAGTACAATCATATGCCTCTTACTCAAAAATTGATACTGCAGCACCAACTTCCATAGGCACTGGGGTCTTGTTTAACCTTGGATGAACAATTACGGGTGGTTCACGGGGCATTCTCACGTTATACATGGCATAGTCTTCTACATATATACTGCCCAATGCATTCTTCACCCTCACTTTCCTCTACTTTATGCATTTTACCATTTTTCCTCGCTTTACTTCGGCCACACTTTTGCTAAATGCCATACTTTTCTTACACACACACAGGTGGAGCGAACAAAACGACAGTCGTGAGCCATATGCTGACCCCCCGCACCTGTAGCACTTATGCGATGGGCCAAACTGTTCGCTGACTGTCCTCGCTTCTCTCCTCACTCCACCACTCTGAATCCTTATTCACGTGACGGGCTTGCCTGCTCCCCTGTATGTTGTAAGTCGTGCGTGTCCTCGCCCCTGCCTCTATCGGCCAGCGGCGCCCGTTGCCTCTGCTTTCGGGAAGTCCAAATCGCCGCTGCCACAACCTTTCTTGTATTTTCTTTGTCGTCGATCCCCGCAACCCAGGCGATCTGTTTGATCGACAGCTGAGCTCCGTATTCAAGTGCTCAGCCAGCGTACGTTAGACCGGCAATGATGTCGACACACACTCACTTGTGTTGCTTGAAACGAGAGTTGAACTTGAAACGTTTTCATGATGACTGATGGCTTCGGACACATGTGATTCTCCAAGAGTGTCTTCAGGTCACTTAGGATTTATCGCAGGCTTGACGGTAGGCACAAAGACCGAATTACTCGTAGGTTTTTGCCCACACACGCGCTAAAACAAATTGGGGTGGGGCTTTCTTCTTTTTTCTTCCACAATATCGTTTGCTTCTAAGAAAAGCCCCAGACGTTCCACATATGGCGTCCACACCGTCCGTTTCTTGATTAAATTCCTTCGATGTTTGCCAATGGTCGCCCATGTTAGATTATCCTCGTCCCCATGTCATATCTCCAAGATTCAGGTTTAAGTGCAACCCGAGAGCGTACTTGTATGTATATTTGCAGAGTACAGGGCCCATACTTATAAATATTTAGGATTCGTCCCTAGGATTCGTCCTAACCCTGCGTCCTAAGGTTAGAGGACAGTCTAAGACGTGTCCTAAGACGTGGCTTAGGACGAAGCGCTGAGCGCCTACATTTAGCAGAGTCCAATTTGGATTTCATGAATTCACTACTAAGAGTCATCAGAAAGGTATAAAAAAATATCGAAAAACCGCAGATTAATATTTCTTATGATAATGCTGAAGACTACACGAATGAATTTCATCTATAAGAATAATTGTACCAGATATGCAAATTCCGTTCAAAGACACAAGCATTGACATTGTCTTACGCTCTATCGACGAGAAGATAATATTTTTCAGGACAAGACTTTCAAGCAAGGAAAAATGTCCGATGTCCCGCGAGGGGAATTTTCCATTCCGAGTATGATCGGCGAAGAGCCAAGGCAGATGCCTAGACAGGCATCGCCACCACATGATCGCCGCGCCGCCTTCCATAGCGAAGAGACTTAAGAACTACCGTTTATAATGGACAAGGAAGTCGCGGTCGTTTTCAAAGACACCGATATTTTTTCCTGGCCTACAATAGGTGCTTTTTTCTAATGGGGAAAGATAGGGTTATAATGGACGAGAGTTTCGCGTCGTTTCAGAGACAACCGACTATTTTTTCTTGGCCTACAATAGGTGTTTGTCTAATGAAAGTTTTATTTTGCGCAAACCCATAAAAAAAAGATTTAAAAAAAATGTATACTTTGTGGTTTAAGGTAGGTTAGGTTTCATTAAACTATAGGGTTAAGGTTAGGTTTCATTAAAAACCCTTGACAGTTAGGTTTAGCTTTCATTAAAACCCTTACAGTTAGGTTAGGTTTCATTAAAACCTATATGGTTGGTTAGGGTTTCATTAAACCCTTACATGTTAGGTTAGGTTTCATTAAAACCTATAAGGTTAGGTTTAAGTTTCATTTTTTTCATTATTTTTTTGTTTTTTTTTTTTGTGCGCAAAATAAAACTATCTCCATTAAGCAGCACCTATTGTAGCCAAGAAAATAATTCCCCTGTGTTTTCTGTGAAGCCTACGACCGTGAACCTCTCGCCCATTATACCGGAGACTAGTTTTATTTGGCGCAAAACCACAGTTTAAAAAAAAAAAAATTATCACCGAAATATTTGGTAACCATTTGTCCATTAAAAACACTATCTCGCATCAGAAAAGCACTAAACTTGGCCGGGAAAGATTTGTCGAGTATTATAGGTTTTAATGAAACCTATATGTTAGGTTAGGATATCTTTGTGTTAAGTTTAGGGGTAAATCTTAAGGAACAAGGCTCCACCACCTCTATCTTCTTCTTCTTATAGCCAAGCAAGCTTGGGGACATGGTGGGAAACCGGGTTTTTTTTTGGGTGGGGAGGCACACACAAAGGGAAATATGGCCCCCCACAAAAAATCCCTTAAATAGGATTTCCCGATTTTCTGAACATTTATCGGGGCAATATTACCCGATTAAGTCTATGTACTGGGAGATTCCCTAGTTTAGGGATTTTTGTGGTGAGCCATATTTCCACACTTATGAGGTGGCTCCTTTTGTGGTGAGCCACATATAAGGGAAATATTACCCCGATAAAGTCCCATGCATAGGAAAATTTCCCTAGTTTAACAATTTTTTGGGGGGGGGCCATATTTCCGCTTATGTGTGTGCTCCCCACCCAAAACCCAGGTTTTCGCACATGTCCCCAAGCTTGTTGGCCATAAGAAGGAGATAGGAGATGAGCCTTTATCTAAAGATGAACAAATTCTCAGACCTAACCTAGACACCCTCTTCGAGCCCCTTGTGCTCTGTCACTAACCTAACCTAACCTAACCTAACCTAACCTAACCTGACTGCCCTAACCTACCTAAAGCCGTGTCACAACACACATTTCCGGCATCTTTGGATTTTGCTACCAAAAGATGCCCGTAGTGGTGGCAAAAATATGCGCGTTCGTCACACAGCGTTTCGGCTACGGCATCTTCTACTGGCCCATCTTCCGGACCCGCAAACCAAAACTAAATAATATAACTTATGGATCGCTGAAATTTAATACGGCCATGTAGACAAAGTAAGGATCGGCCTCATTAAAATATAAACAGATTATTAAGACAGTAAAGATAATAACGTAAGAGCCAACATTTGTGTCAGCATTAAGGGCGTGGAGACCTTGTTTTTTAAAGATTTTCCAGGTTAGTTTTGGTTTTCATTAAAACCTAAAAAGGTTAGGTTGGTTCATTAAAACTCTATAAGCCCTGACTAAGTTCTCGCCGGCCAAGTTTTAAGTGCTTTTTCTGATGGAGATAGTGTTTTAAATGGAACGGTACCATAAAATTCGGTGATGATTTTTTTTTTTTGTTTTAAAATTTGGGTTTGCGCAAAATAAAACTATCTCCATTAGAAAATGCACCTATTGTAACCAGGAAAAAATAGTCGGTGTCTTCTGAAAACGACCGCCGAAGTCATCGTCCATTATTTACCAAATTGCTGAGTTATGTTACGTTTAGTTTAGGTTAGGTTCAGATATATGTTATTGTTAAGGTTTGGTTAGGTTATGTTAAAGCTAGGGTAGAATTTGGATTAGGTTATGTAGAGTTTATTAGGTTAAAAAAAAACAATTTGATTGTGCGCACTTGTCTCGGGTGGTTGGCGACCGCCACTCCTGCGGAATATTTACCGTTTGGGTTCGTCTCCTCCGAGCCTGACAATTCTAACCTTTCCATAGTGTATATTTCTTCATTCTGAGTCTTTAAACCCCATTTGTTCCCATGGCGCAATTGAATAATAATTCTGATACATATACTACATAAATCTAGTCTTTCCAACCAAAAACTGTAGTTAGGTAGAGGTGGGGTTTGGTATATTACAATGATCAAGAACAAATAAGAAAATTATCAAGACTACGGCATTGGGAAGAGAAATAAGAGTTTATATGGATATTGTTCCATGGCTTAATAAATCACGACATATTCAATTTTTAAATTTTATTTATATGAGCCTAACTCTAATGCTTTTTATTCTCAACCTGATACGCATTTCTTCATCCACAGTTTGGTGGGGATGCACTTCAATCTGTATCACAATACATGATATCAAGGCAGGAGGAAAATGACTACCTCAAGAGTGATAATAACACCCTCGTGACTTGTCCTGCACTGATCGCCGTAATTTTTTTCAGTGTTGTTTTATATTACATCTCCCACTAGTCTGTCACATATATAATCCCTTCTCGGTCCAAGCGGTCTCGCTTGATTAAGTTATGTATCAACAAGTTCGTCCAGTACATCGATCCTGTCACGAAAAGTTTCTCAGATGGGTGGAGCACTCCATGTTACGTCTTAGGAACGAGTCTTAGCCGCCGACCCTGCTCGCTAGGACACCTCACACTCTGTCTAGCCAAACCTCGACATTAGGACGAGTCTTAGCGATTTAGGATGCGCCTCGGAAATTATTTTAGGCCGACCGGCCGCCATATTTTAAGACTCGAGCGAGTCTAAGACGAATCCTTAATCTTTATAAGTATGGGCCCAGGAGGCGGAGGCAAGCCGGCGTGGCTAGAGATAATCTGTCCGCTGGGCCTAAAGCTAGTCCTGACCAAAACTAGTATGAAACGCCATGACAATATGCGAAACCCTGAATAGGAACACTCGTACCCACAACAGTACCTCGAGCCCCGAATGGAACATTCAACAAGTTATTATTGTACGGTAGGCTGGGAACGGTTGGCTTAAATACCAGGGATGATGGCTCTCTCACTCAAGTCTACCTGATTCCACCCAGTGAGAACTATCCCTGCGGTGTCTTCTTCAGATACCGCCCTACTCTCGCTATCTTTACCGTGGTCCCAAAATTAAATTTAAGAAATCCTGGATTGTCCCTGAAGCCGTTCAGAGCGACCCTTGTGCACCATACTGCACCCCTGTTGCTGCTGCCTCCGTTGGTGCTGCAATCCCTGGTGATGCAGCTGCAGTTGAACAGCCCCTGAGACACTCCAAGTCCCTGCTAACTCTGCCACTGCAACCCATCCCGTAGTCCAACCTGGCCGCTACCGATGTAGATAAGACTCGATATAGAGTGCCCAACCTCTGAAGACACCCCCCCAATGATTTCTTTCGTGGTTATGAGGTGGCACCACAATACACAGCCCTGACGTGTCTTTGTCTGTGGAGGAATGGTGCCTTTCGCCACGATGCCATTAGAAAGGTCGTGATCATCCTTGCTATACGTTTTCATATCGTAATATTGTGCCGATATGTGTACGGGCTGTCCTCTATCGTCGGGGTCATCGCTCCCTACTTCCTGATGTCATCACATTTATATCCTGAATAATAATACGAACTATCGTATTATTATCGCGAGCATCCTGCACTACTGTATGAAATAATCCTATAAATGTCGCCTAATGTCACGATATACACACACACATCTGGCAAACATGCGAACTCGGCATAATGCCTTTAATCAATAAAAACATAAGAATATCAACATAAGAAAAAAGGAAGCTACAAGAGTCCTTGAGACGTACACGTAGTAGGTCATGATACTTAACACTACATCCACCTTTCATCGTCCAATCATTTATTTGGGTCATACGCCGTAGGCACGTCGCCGCGCCCAACCAACGACGTCACTCCCAGTGGTTCACCACGCGCCGAATCCCCAGCAGACTCCCTTCCCATACCATCAACTTTCGCCAGAAACATCAACGTGTCCCAGCCACGAGCGCCCCCTTGGCATCCTCCACTCCGGATTGTCTCTGACAGATCAACCAGTGGAAAGATCGGTTTCAGGGTAGCTGGCCACATGGCCATATAGCCGAAGTGCACTGATGGACTGATGCAGTTATTTGGCCTCGATTCAGTCTCACGGTGCATCGCTGATTTGCCACGTACTCATCCCAGCGATACCCCATGATTTTGCATACCCTTATTACCAAAAGCATCGATCGTCTCTTTCAAGTCGCTATTTAGTGTCTCAGTCGCACATCCATAGATCAATCAGGTATCACAACGACTTGAAGATACATATCCTTGTCCTTCTGCCACGTACCACAAGGCCATATACTCGTCTGAGCGGTCTATGATAACACCGTGGGCTATGCCATCCGCCATAAGAACTTATTGAACGAACCCGCCGTCCAAGGCATTTAAATTTTCCAAGATCTCAATGTCTTCGTCGCACGTATGACACCTACTATTATATCTAGAAACCCTCCAAATACCTGGACTCTTTGGTCTTTGATCCGGGAGCCTCAAGTCCCCAAAGGCTTTTGCCTTTTGCCTCCTCGTGCAGCGCTCGAGAGCCATCACCGGACCTCCAGTGACTCTGCAAAGATACTCCATCATGTAAAAAAAAACAAGTAGTGAGTGATCTTCCGTGTTGCCGAGGAATGCTCCACAATCACTCTGATATAGCAACCTTGCCCATAACACAGTCCCATACAAGTGCCTGAAAAGTGATGCGGCTAGGACGCATCCTTGCTTCACACCCTGTATTCACAGTAAAAACGCTGGATACACCTCCCTCACACTTCACAGCACTCTCCAGTTCCAGATTAAAGGAAGACGTAATCAAACCAATAGTCCCCTTGCATGATTCCCACGAAGTAGCAGAAGATCCCAGAGTGGACTCATGACGATGCACTGAATCAAACGCCGTCTTGAGATCACTTAGGTTGCGCACATACCCTGTCGAAACTCACGTCACGTCGGCGTTCCACTGTACAGCACGAAGCTCTAGATACTATAAGATACTTTGATCCTATCTAACACTTTGCAATTAGCAACCAACTACGAAGTTTATGGACTATACAAGGCGCCATCACGTCAGGGACGAGCCTGGTGGCTCGAACCGCTGACCGCGAGCGTGCACACTGCGGAGCCCGCAGCTCTACGAACCGAGGCACCCTGACTGTATTTCTCTAGGATAACGGTCCGTTGTTAAACTTATAAGCGTGAACCCAGACTGCTGAGGTCTATACTGCTTCGCAGATGATTTACGTATCATGCAGCTATAGATGGGCAAAGCACCTTGCTTGGCAACGCTGAGCAGTGTAATACCGCCGGTAATTGTTGCAGTCGCTGACGGTCCCATTTTCCCTTTCAACATAAGGGACGACCTATCCCCTTCGTCCAGTCAGGGGAATGGTTCCTGATTATCACACTGCAGTCAGGACAGCATGCAACCCGCGGATCAAGTGTCCCCCCCCAGCTTTGAAGAGCCCTCCGAACACTGATATTACAACACTCAGTTGCTTTCCATCATCAATTTTTTCTACAGCTTCTTTGACTTTGTCCAATTAAAAGTGCGGTTTCGTCAATGGGAGGATCGGCATTCCTGCCCGTAAATCTAGTGGTGTGATGCTTCCCAAATTGGAGGGTACACCGTGAATAATTGCCCAAGTACTCAGGCCAACGAGCCAATCTGCTCATCCATTTCATACACTGGTGACCATCTGCTGCTCGGGTAGCACTCGCCCGGATGGACAACTTGACGGAGATTCTTCAGGTCTCAGTAAGGCGGGTCGGAGATCATAAGCGTTGAAATGCCGCTCGACATCCTCAGGCTAGACCTCTTGACATACCTCTCCTTGTCTCTCCCCAGGAGGGTTCTAGTCCTGCGTGAGCAAGATGCCCTGTTATTACTGCAGCTTGGTCTTGGTTCCCAGCAATCCTGGCAGCGCGAACTCTCCTCGATATTCTCAATGTCTCCTTCGAGACAAAACCACGCCTTGACCTCGGGCGTTCCCCCCCATACACTCGTTGGCAGCCTGGAACAGTTTCACGTTAGTGAGTTTACAAAGGAGAGAATTGTTAATGTTCTGGTATCCAAGGACCTGGGTACCACAACCCTATATCGATTAGCGTCTCTCACAGTGCGAGGAGTAGCATTGAGTCTCTTTGCATCCCCATCCATGAAATTGTCAACCTCCTTTTAAAACTGCTCTATTGACTCCGCACTAACTACATGATGACGCGAGTCGATTCAGTCATTTACCACCTTTGGTATGGGGTGAACCATTTTATCCGCTTTATTTTTTAAATCTACGTTTTTAACAGTTTGAATCCGCTGCTTCTTGTTCTTCGCCTGATTACTAGCCGTAAGAACTTTTCCTGGCAATCTCCATTATTGTATATCTTTACCACTTAACACCCGTGGGACTGCGGCATCCTTCCGGAAGGCTCTGCTGAGCGACTGCGGCAAGCCTTCCGGAAGGCTCAGCTGAGCGACGCGGCAAGCCTTCTGGAAGCGCAATTTTCAACTGCATACAAATACCGTGCCAACAATTCATAGAATTCCCTAACAAACTGTGTCCACTATAGCGCTATGATGTCCAGCCCTCGATAACACACCACCACCATCTGCCTAACTAACGCTGTACGCAGAGATATACCACTCCTTGGGTTTTTTTCCCAGATCTAGGATTTAGGTCCTGGTGTTTGGGATGTTTTTTGTCTTCTTTGGACTTTTGGAGGGATTATTCAAGTATTTCTCCAGTAGTTTATCTCAAGGTACGGTACAACAGTACCTATCTTACCTTGGAGATAAACACTGGAGAAATACTTGGAACATCCGCAAAATCTTCGGGAAAATCCCAAGGAGTGGCACCCCTGATCCCACCTCAGCGTCTCTCGCCAGCGTTTGGTTGCCATTCGAGCCAGATATTTTCAATCTCCCGACCACAGCCATCACAACCCCATACGTTTGGGGTAAAAAATAGATATAATACGGATGCGGATTTTTACTACCTTGACGTTGATGTGATTTTCCTCCATTCTGTAATGTTCACTTTTACGCTCACTTTGCCGCACTGGGGACCCGTGAAACATAAGCTTCACGCAGTCTCCGGGTTAATACTCCTGGTATGAATCCTAGACCCTATTAGCTCGATTTCTAACCTCAATACATTGTTTAATAGGGAATGGAGCTCCGAGCTTTACCCTCACTCCCATTCTTTCCTCATTCTGATTTTTTCAGCGATACTTGCCTATAGTGTACCTTATTATTTTAAAGATTTTTTCTACATCACCATTATTTACGGCTACCATGTCAATATTAAATTCCATCTGCCCACCTGACTACCCACTAGTTGATTATCTTAAGTTTTCCTTGCAAATTGTCTCGTCAGACTGATCTAGTTAACCCTACTACCTACGTAGTATCACTACCAAACTTGCTGATATCCACTGCTAATCGACCATCTAGGTTCGTTGATGCAATAAAAACTAGTAATGGGCCTAAACATACCCCTGATGAACCCACTTCTTACCTGCCCCATTCAGATTTAAAACCGTATATTTATTTTTACCATTTAACCATTAACCTTTGTTGCCTATCTCGTAGTCCAGGATCTAATACAACAAAACCCTTTTCCATCTATTCCATTTGCCTTATAAAATATTTAATTAGGATCGTCCCATGTTAATTTTTGTTATGGCTTGCAATGGCTGATATTTTTACACAGTGAAAAATTAATTACCTTTGCTCAGTATTGTTCACACCCAGATTGAGCTCACTCATGCCCATTTGGTTTGTATTTTAAGATTTTTTTTCATTTTTGTTGTGTATCTGACGCCTTCTTCAATTGATTCAGCGAGTATAACAGTTGAGAGAATTTTTTATTTTATTTATGCCATATAAAGGGGATAGCAGATGAAGATTTGAAGATAGTTATGCTGTTCTGATCTTTCAGTTGTGAGAAGAAACACAACCAATTAAATAGATAAATAAAAAATTGTATATGTATTTACTCTACTCACATAATACTTGCAGGAACATTAAAAGCTACTTGGAATATAATACCGATGATGCTTATTCTGTCAGTATCAGTAGTTGTAAATTATATATGTCCAGTTGGGGCTGTATTTCAGTTATTATGCCGAAAACTAAAGTGTTTTTTTCTGTGAACGAGCATGCAGTCTTTTTTTTTCATGGTATCTGGTCCCCTCTCATTTATTGCATGTTGTAATAGCATTGTAAATTTATGGCTTTTGATACTGATAGGTATCAAGGGTCATAGAATATCATAGATAGGGTTCATAGAATCATAATATTACACACTATTGTATTGTTAGGTTTTGAATCACACTATTTATGTGGCAACTTCGTATAGAAACATGTGTTCCAAACTATAACTTGTGTACAGAACCGAACTCTGCCACCTAATGCAAATTTTGTCTTTGGAATATTTAGCCCATATCCTTGAACTGAAGACTTCCGTTAAGGTTTCTGTGTTTGCCCTTGAGACATTTTTCCAAGAGTTCTTGCTGAGTTCATCTATTATCAATATGTTACTAGTTGCTTGAAGCAGAAATTTAATTTGCCGCAACCTGCGTGATCGGCTACATATCAGGGGCGGGGTGGATTTTTTAATCACAGTCGAAATTGGGATAGCACCTTTTCATATTTAAGGCAATGATGTAGCATGATAACCCGATAGTATCTAGAGAATTTATCAAATTTCGAACGGTTTTTTTTCATGGCAAATCCTAATGAACGATCCCCTCACGAGTCTCTAATGACGGTACCTTGTCGATGCCTTACGTGAATACAAGGTGTAAAATAGTCATAATCCTCATCATTATCTGCTGTCCCATAAAGGTAAAGATAATTAAAGGTACATTATGGGGCAGTAGATCATGATGAGGATTATGATATTGTATGCCTGACTTTCAGTAAAGCATCACAGGGGGGGGGGGGGGGGGGACAAAGTACCGCATGATAGACTCTTAAGGGATCGTCTATATGATTTTAGATACGAGCTGCCCCATAAACCTTCCTATGAAAACTCAATAATAGGTGAGACATGACCTACCCTTGTGAACCCACCATGCTTGCAATCATTTACCAAACTATGCTTTTCTAAATGCTACTCCTAATGGTTTTTTGCATAACAGATTCAAAATATTTACCTACAACTGAGTCAGACTAACGGGTTGATATAATTGACATTACATACTCCTATCACCCTATCTTAATTAAATATGGGACTACATCACCTTTCACACCCCACATCAACGACACTTGCCCTAGATCAACCGATTTCCTAAGAATGTGCACTAACGACCACTAACAACCTCTTTGCATTTTGTCAATACTCTGAGATAAACTGCTCTGGTCTCCTGTGACTTAAACTTTATTCATTGTAATCGTGGATCGTCGTATCGTTATTCGTGAATGTTATGACTCTGGCTTAAGATCTAGGCCCATCCGAGCACGACCTCCGACTCATCCCGTTCTGTCCCGACCTTATGCTGATCTCTCTTGATTCGGGTTGGGGACGTGAATCAGCGCACTGTCGGGAATGTGTGAAAGCCCTTTTAGTTGTGGTTGATTCATTCAGAATGTTGGGCTAGCAACAACGCTAACGCGTATTAACGAAACCTCATTCCATATGCGAGACGAAACCATTACGATCTAGTTTGATTTAATACGTCTAGCATACCCCAACGCGGCTATTCAGGCATGAGTATTTCACCAAAAGGTCGTAAAGTGAACAGTAGGAATGATTTTTTTTTACATCACAAAGGACTAATGAAAATAAACATGTAACAAAAGCCCGCTTAGTTGCCATCCCTATAAAGTAAACGGTAAAAGAAATGAAGAAAGGGGGTGGGCCAATTTAGCTCGTGGTTATCTTGTCACTCCCTTCTTGACCAGATTAAGTTCTAGGAGAATAGAAAAATTAGAAACAGGAAGATAGTTCCAGAGTTACCATGAAGGGATGAAAAAGCAAGATACAGGTTAACTCCTGCATTAGGGAAGATGGACAGAATAGGGTGGGAATGAGTAAGAGAAAACTTGTGTACGGGGCCGCGGGAGAGGGGAGGCAGGTCAGTTGGCAGGTTCAGAAGGGCAGTGAAGCTAATTTAAGGTAGAAGATGGCAAGAGAAGCAACACTGGGCGCAAATTTTAAAGGATTTGAAGACAGTCAGTGCAGAGAGGGGAGTTGATGAGACGAAACACTTTTTGACTAAACTCCTCTTAGGAGGCGGTATGAGTGGATTCCTCCAAAAACATGCGAGACATACTCCATAACATGGGGGGCGGATCAGACCCTCTACAGAGCAGTCAGTGGAGGGAGAACAAAAAATGACGGCAGACGCCACAGGATAACCTACCTTCTTAGAACTGGTTTGACAAGAGAAGATATGTGAGATTTCCAAGATATGTGAATTTCGTTTCATATTCTTAGTAAAGGATATCGCTAGAATTTCATTGTAGAATAGGAGACCAGTGAGTGTCGTTAAGAAGAAGGGATAACCGTGTTAGATTGTACACAGTTACTAAATACGATTGGTTGCAATCTGGCGTATCTGGATTTGCTATGGTTACACGAATAATCTATCATCAGACTTACTGTATATATTGTTACTGTACTACACCTAACCATTGAGAACGATTGCCAAATATGTATGTTGGATTGATTTCCATGGTATCAACTAATAACTTAATATTGGGTGTGACGGAAAACAATAATACCTTTCAGATTATCTAACGTATATTCATGGCCATAGTTGGTACACCTCACTGGCCGTCAGGATGCTCAGTGTTCTTCAGGGTTACTTGTTATCCATTTACATTATAGTGGATTAACCATCACTAATCATGATTCGCCTTATCAATGGGATTTGACTTGTGATATGGTCGTGTTTAAATGAGCTCTAAGGCGCTTTCCGTGAAGGTGACCGCTGGCGATCTAGAGTCAGCTTGATTAAAGAATTAAGAACAAAAACACACACACACACACACACACAGAGACACAACAACAACACACACCCCACACACCCCACACACACCCACACACCCCACACACACACACACACACACACACCAACACACACACAGCACACACACACCACACACCCACACCGCCCATGGTGTGTGTTTTTGGACTAGTGATAGACCAATATTCGCATTTCGCATTCGCGATTTCGAATATTCTCATGTTTTTTTGTCATATTCGCATTCGCATTCGCACTTCCACTCATAGTTGTTTGGCGAATTGGCGAATATTTTGCCCAAATCAATAACCTTACAACGAATTAAAGAAAAAATTAACAAGTGAACATAATATCACACAAGCAAACCTAATGATTAATAGTTTAGCCGAGCACTAGTTAAATAAAATGGGGTGAGGAGCGTAGTGTAGCCAAAGGCCAGTGACCTCGGCCCACTACCTCGGACACTGTAATTATTCATTGTAAGATAGTATCAATGCAAGTATTCGTGTAGGAGTGAAGGAGTTTCCTCGTCCCGCAACCTGGAACATTGAAATTGAATGGAATTTATCTTTAACCTTAGATAACAGTAATAGTCGCCACCTGCACTAATGTCGCCAGGTGCCATAATTCCGAATTATAGGCATCACTACGATTATGTAAGGTGCCACTTAAATAATACACAGTAGTTTTATTGATGACTGTATAATCTGACCCTATTTCAGCGTTGTTTTATGCTTTGTATCTGCAAGTATATACGGTTTCAAATTTCCCTACTATTCGGGCGCCGAGACGGCGGGGGAACCTAAACTAAACACTAGCTGGCGGACCTTAGTGTAGCCCGTTATCACGTCGCCATTCGGTTTTATTTTTGTAAATATGTTCATTTATAGCCATCTATGACACAGAGAAGAACCAAATGACACCTCTCCAATAGCGCCCCTTCTAACGTTCCTGAAATTCACGAAATCAACGAATGTAGAAATTAAGTATACCGCTCCAGACTTCTGTAAATAAAAATTAAACGTGTTGTCCTGCGGACTTTAGTGGGTTATTCTGACGGTAGACATTCAATATTTTATGCTGAACTCTTATCAATACATACAAAATATTTCAGTTACCTGTATGATATCAAAAATTTGTATTTTACTTGGAAGATTATGTAATATTCGCAATCTGCTCATTCGCATTCGCGATATTAAAAGTAAATATTTCTCATTCGCGAATACGGAAAATAGACATTCGGTCTCATCACTAGTTTGGATCATAGACGGGAAGATCTTCGCCAAATCAAGTACTGGAGAAGAGGATCGGAGAGGGTCTTCGAAACCCCTGATGACTTATACAAACTGGATGGAATGATACCAGACTGCAGTCATTCCTGAAAGACTATAGCACCACCAAGACCTCGAGCTGGATTGGCGGAGTAAAGGAACATCCTTTACCTCTATCAAGTAGATGCGATGCGTGGTTTGTGATATAAATGTTTACGGAACCTTACAGCACTGAAATATAAATATTTGTGTGGACTATTTAGAAAATTTCGATGGTGTGGTGTGTAACTGAAATAGGTGTATAAAATTGCTGATAAGTGGTTTTGAAATGTTATGGTGTGAAACACAACGTAAGAAACACCCATAGATTAACCCTAACTTGGGTTAAATCAATAGAGTATATTGATCACAGATTATTCATTTTTTGGTTTGGAGATAACAACAAAGAATATCATCAATATTATCTCTGTTTTTAAACAATTGTATGTCAAACTCTTATGTATCTCCTTGGAATTATGAGGTAAACATTTGTTAAATAGTTCAGGTATGACCAATGTTATTATGGTAAATGATGTTATTAATGGTAATTGTTAAGGAAGCTTTCAAGCTAAGGGTGTAACGACATTTAACAAACAACCGTGAAAGGAAAAAACTCACATAATTTATTGTGTGTCAATTACAGGATTATGACTGAAAATAGAAATGCAAAGTTTCTGATGAAACTACCATCGAAATATTCCAGGGCATTATGTAAATTTAAGTGTGCTAATCATCATTTACCGACTGTGGAGGGAGATATAATAATACTAGAAGAATTGAGGACCGTATATGCACCCCTTGTAATTGAATGACGTCGGAGACTAATTTCATACCTTTTAAATGTACTTTCTTCATAATGTTCGAAGCAGTGTGTAAACCCTACTACTATGTGTTCCCTAATACATATAAATGACTGAACTACGTGCCAGTAAAAGTTATAAAGTGCTTTTAAACGTCCTTAGCAAAATTTTATTGCAGAAATTAACAAGACATTTTTTAAGTAGAGCCTGTGCATATGTTCTAGAAGTTATGTTTTTCTTATCGTGCTTTGTTAGCCGATGTATCTATTACGTATTAAGCTACTACGTTAACTATTAACGCTTATTAAATAAGTCTTTTACTTTTTTCTTTTACCAGGTTAAACGTTTATTTTATTCTCATTGAACTCTTTATATCCCGGGTCTGTATTGAGTTATCAAAACCTTAACCTTAAACTAAACACCGCTGAGTGTCTTGGTGGCTTAGAGTGCCGCGCACATTCTAACGCTTGGGCATTCGAATCACTGGGCCCCGCTGGTTCGCCGGGATTTTTTCACTGAGTGAATTCGGTCAGCAAATTTTATTTACACTTAGTTTTCAGTAAACACACAACATGCGAAATTTCTTAGATAGCCTCAAAAATATTATTATTTACTTTTGGCTGTAAGTCCGTACACATTTAATCCACAAACTCTACGCACCTTCTTACCAATTGTTATAAGTAAAGGATGTTCCTTTACTCCGACAATACAGCTTGATGTCATTGGTGTGCTATATGTCTTTCAGGAATGACTTTACGTTAATGCTCCCTTCGCAAAATAATGGAATGTGTGTGTGGTTGAGGTCCCATCTTACCAAAGATTGGTTCTTACGGATCCAAGTTTCTTACTGAGTGGGTAAAACTAGTGATCACGAGTCCAGCTCGAGTAGAGAAGACCGAAATGATTACAGGACACTAATACACAATGAATAATGTACTTTATTTCATGCATGCTTTTTCATTGTCATAATAGTTTGAGCTCTATACCAAACTGTTTATTTAAATTATTGTATTTCCTTCTATCCTAGTTTGTGGCATGTACAAATTTGATAATGTGACTGATACAAGTTCTGTCGTCAGCAGGCCGGGCCTTTATGACAAGTGGAAGCATCGGACCTACTGACTAAAACCAAGTTAAGAGTCACAAGTAGAGAGAGCGGCAAACGACTGGTTGACGGGCTAGGAGGAAAACACAGCAAGAGCGGGAGAAAAATAGACGTTCTCCAATCCTCACCATTGGATCGCACCAGGCGCTTTCATCCATGATGTTTGTCGGGTTTTATCGTCGCCAGTTTAACTTTCTTCCGAGAAATGTTGGGCCCGAAAGTAATGGACAACCAAACTGATAATGGCGCTGTATGTTTCATTGAAATATAGATTTGAATGGTTATAAGTAAATTGTTATTATATCTATGTTAAATGGTCAAATCAACAATACAGCGAAGTCGCAATATCTATCTATCTATCTATCTATCTATCTATCTTCTATCTATCTACTATCTATCATCTATCTATCTATCTATCTACTCTATCTATCGATCTAGCTATCTATCTATCTATCTATCTATCTATCTATCATCTATCGATCTATCTCATCTTATCTTCTATCTATCTATCTATCTATCTATCTATCTATCTATATATCTAATCTATATATATATATCTATATATATATATATATATATAATATCTATCTATCTATCTATCTAGCTATATATATACATATATATATCTATCTATATATATATATATATATATATATATATCATATATATATAGATATATATAATATATATATTTATATATATATATATATAATATATATATATATATATATATATTATATTATATATATATAGGAGGCAGATGTTGGGGTTGGTGGACGATTCCGGAGCCAAAGGTATATATATAATATATATAATATATAGATATTAATTAGGTTCACTTGAGGGCTGTGGGGGATAGTGGCCCTCGCCCGTTGGTGCCGTGGTGGCGCCTTGGAAAGATTTTTATAGTGGACGCCCTGTGTTTAGAGGCTCATGCACTAACCCTGTGTCCTCCGATGCCCTCGAAATCGAAGGTAGAGTAAATGGGCGGCATGTGGGTGTTCTTTGGCCACTCGACTAAGTTTTGGGGGGCTAAGACTAAGGGGGCGGGTCGTCCCTATCTTGAAAGGAAATGGGACCGCAGGACTGCAACAATTACCTCGGTATTACACTGCTAAGCGTGCCAGGCAAGGTGCTTGCCCATCTATAGCTGACATGGATACGTAATCATCGCTGAAGCATTATTTGAACCTCAGCAGTCTGGGTTCACGCCTTATAAGTTAACAACGGACCGTATCCTAGAACTACCCGTCAGGGTGGCTCGGTTGGTAGAGCTGCGGGCTCCCCGTGTGCAGCGTCCCTGCGCATTCGGTCAGCGGTTTCAAGCCCACCAGGTTCGTCCTGACGTGATGGCGCCTTTTATAGTCAAAAACCTTGTAGTTGGTACGTTGCAAAGTGTCTAGATAGGATCAAAGTATCTTATATGTATCCTAGAGCTTCGTGTACTAGTGGAAAAGCCGACGTGACGTGAGTTTCGACAGGGGATGTGCTTGCAACCTAAGTTGATCTCAAGACGGCGTTTGATTCAGTGCATCGTGAGTCACTCTGGGATCTTCTGCTACTTCGTGGGAATCATGCAAGGACTATTGGTTTGATTACTGTCCTGTACTCTGGAACTGAGAGTGCTGTGAAGTGTGGGGGAGGTGTATCCAGCGTTTTCCTGTGAATACAGGGGTGAAGCAAGGATGCGTCCTAGCCTCATCACTTTCGGCCACTTGTATGGACTGTGTATTGGGCAAGGTTGTATATCAGAGTGATTGTGGAGCATTCCTCGGCAACACGAAGATCACTCACCTACTTGTTTTTTTTTCCCAATGATGGAGTAATCTTTGCAGAGTCACTGGAGGTCCTGGTGATGGCTCTCGAGCCGCGCCACGAGGAGGCAAGCCTTTTGGGACTTGAGGTCTCCCGGCTCAAGACCAAGGTCCAGGTATTTGGAGGTTTCTAGATATAATAGTAGTGTGTCATACGTGCGACGAAGACATTGAGATCTTGGAAAATTTAAATGCCTTGGAGGGCCCGGGTTCGTCAAGAAGTCTTATTTTCATGGGGATGCGTTCTGCCTTCGAGGTGAATAGCCCTACAGGGCATGACAAACTGTGTCCCAAAGGTGGTGGATGACGTTCTCCTATATGACGAGGACTACCTCACACACCTACATCGCGTCATGAAATGCTCTCCAGATGCAAATACGAGATTACACTCATCGCTGACAAGTTTACCCTCGCAGCACCCCGCCGTACCATTCTGTGGATATGTTCTATCAGCGGGGGGGATAGCAGCTGATCCAGAAAAGATCAAGGCCATAGCTTACTTCACCACTCCTGCCAAACCCTTTCAGACTTGAGGTTCTTTTTAGGGAGTCAACCAGTTGGCAGAGGTCTCTCTGGACATCTCGACTGCTGCACAACCCTTACGCCCTCTGGTTAGCCCAAAGCGGACATTCGTGTGGACTCCTAACCACGATCAGGCTTTTATGAGAGTGAAGGAGGCCATTTTTAAGTCCACCAATATTGGCGATCTTTGAAACCCAGCCCTTTCCACCATCTTGCAGACGGACGCAATCTCGACTCCCCCGGCATCGGTTATGCCTTATTGCAAGATCACGGTGGAGGACTGTTGAGAGTCGTGCAATGTGGCTCACGGTTTCTCACGGACACTGAAACACGCTACGCCATAATAGGAGTTGGAGTTGTTGGCTGTAGCCTGGCTACGTCAACAAGTTCTAACCTAACAGTCGGCTACTTTGAGCGTGTCACTGACCATCGCCCCACTATACCAATACTTAACCACTATACGCTGGATGCATCCACAAACACGTTCTCTCGTATTGGAAGTTGAGAGAGAGAAGCATCTTTACAGTTGATGGAGACCTCGTGTTCTACGGGGCAGTTGTTGTTTGTACCCGCTGCTCTACGCCGCACAGGTCATTGGTTCGCCTCCACGACATTCGTCGGCGGGGCAGAAGCATCCAAGAGACGGGCGAGGCAAAACATTATTCCGGCCTGGCATCAACACTACATCACTAAACACCGTCATTCGTTTGAGCCATGCCAGATGCTTGCAGCTCAGCAGTAGCAACGAAACATTTCTCAGCGAGGACACCGCAACCAGGCCCTTTGAATCAGTGTTGGCTGATTTCTTCTCTGTTGAGGGGGAAGTCTTTTCCTGTTACGTCACGCTGACAGCCTCTCGGGCTGGCCTGTCGTCATCCCATGTGGACGAGACACTACGTTAATTGGTCGCCACTGCACGCCAGTTCCGATGCTACTTCCGCGATGTAGGCGTCCCCGTGCGGTTGAGAACCGATGGAGGAACTCAGTTCACAAGCCGGGAGTTTACAGCTTTCCTGGATCGTTGGGGAGTCCGGCATGCGGTTTCGCCACCCCATTATCCACAATATAATGGTCATGCGGAGGTAGCGGTGAAGTTTGTGAAGCACCTCATCATGAAGGTGGTTCCCTCTGGCAACATCGACTGTGAGGAGTTTGATCGGGGCCTCCTCGAGCTCCGAAACACCCCAATCTACACCGCGCGCTCCCCCGCGCAGGTCCTGTACGGGCACGCTCTCCCCTCCTGTGTGCCCGCTCACCCCGAGTCTTTTGAGAAGAAATGGCAGGCCAATACGGAGGCGTGCGACCGACGGGCCGCCAAACGGGCTCAAGATGTCGAGGCTCCCTACAACCAGCATGCCCGCCCCCTACCCAAGTTGCGGATTGACGAGCAGGTTAGGGGAGGCTGTAGCAGAGTGGTTAGCGTCTCCGAGTGGCGTTCTCGGTGACCCGAGTTCGATCCCCGAAGAACATCAAATAATCTTTCTGCACCGTCGAGTGGCCTAAGAACACCCACATGCCCTGTCCATTAACTCTACCTTTGACTTGCGGAGTGCATTCGGGAGGAACAGGGGGGCGCGGCAGGAGCCTCTATCAACAGGACTCCTCTGGTACAAGGTGGGGACTGCTCATGGCATCGGAAGATGCCGTATATACTTGGTCAGTCTTCCTAGTGGCCCGGGTATGGTGGACGCGAATCCAAAGAGAAATTCGTCAGCAACTACAATCAGCTCAAAGACCTTCGCCTACGAGCGTATAGGGGAACAAGGGAGGTGTGGGATATGTATATGGCATAAAATGTAAAACTGGGAACTCGCCTTACCGCCTTAAGGGCGTCACAGCTTCAGTGAAGTGCAGTCGTCCGAAGTAACAGTCTTCAGGGGTACGAGTTGTGTTCTTCCCTTTTGTACTGTACCTCTTTTGGCCAACAAGACCTACTAAGTACTTGGTGTGTTTACCTGACCCTACTGACTGGGGAGAATACCTCAGGGTCCAGCACATCAAAGGAAAACAGAATGGTTATACAGTATATATATATATTATATATATATATATCTATATATCCATATATATATATATATATATATATTATAGATTATCTTATTTATATATATATATATATTCAGACCAACCACAAAACCCCCATCTCTTTCAATAAACTAGTGATTTCCCCACCAAGAACATTCATAGGTTAAGTTAGAAGTCGTTTTTGAGTCAATCAGATTCATATTTAGCCCCTTTACACCCGGACGGCGACGATCTCATACTTCCTTGAGTGGCTGGGCTAGATGGATGGGTGATCGTACTCAGTCGACCTGTCAGTCTCCGTGAAAGTGAGGTTGTGCTTGGTTTAGCTCCCAGGATTAGAATGCTACGTCTGTGATGGGGAGTGTTGGGTTGTGGAGGCGGAGAGTGAAAGTGGTGTCGCGTGTGTTGGTTGCTGGGTTTTGGAGAGTGGGTAGGTGGTAGGAAGTGAAGGAAGGCTGAGGTTAAGGGAGGTAGAAGGGTTCGAGGGACGAGTTAGCAGTGAAGGGTGTGGTGCGGTGCTTAAGATATCTGGAGGCGATCGAAGACTGAAAAGGAGCTTTGCAAGTGAAGTGAACGAAATTGAAAGGCGTTTGTGAAGAGGCAGGAACTAGAGATCGTTCTCTTAA
>JACEEZ010020410.1:28400-77923 GCA_016584305.1 Chionoecetes opilio | reverse complement strand
GTTTGGAGGTGAAGGTTCCAAGTGGAGCGAAGTGGAGGGAGAACATGCGAGTGATGTGCCTAGACATATGAAGGGGTACACAGACGGCGACGATGTGACTCACAGCGGATGAATACTTAAGGGTTAGCGTAGTAAGTCACCATAAGGGACTCTGGTGTTTGGAAAGGTAGTTTGATCAAGAAGCACGCCACGCAGGAGAAAAAAGGAAAACAATGACCATCTTTGTGCACTAAGTCATTTCAGGGTACACTACTGCGGGGTGCAAGACGGAGGATAACGGAGGTTAGGGAGGTAGACGCGATACATCGGAGTACCGAAGTTAAAATGAGTTGGTGTTGGGAGCACGAGTCAGTTAGGACATCCTTGACAGCAGGGTTCTGTTGACAGAAGAAGGGATGGCATTTTATTTCGGTGCGTTACCCAGGGGAGAAGGGGATAGTTAGGGTGACATAGATAGTTGAGTGCATGGCGGACCAAGGGGGAAAAAGCCCATCGTCTGCATGAGCGCTGGGGGAGGAAATGATGTTGAGTATGGTAAAAAGTGAGGAATTACTACGGAGGTTCAAGGAGGCTGTAGGTAAAGTAGGGACAGGGGTGGGGTTCCCTGTGTGTGTTGTGTCCTGTTCCAAGGGACGCTTTGTTGACGACATGTGGTACTCCAGAGCTATCGCGGTGAATATGACGGCTGGCACTTCATTGCAAAGCACAATGGGTTGGGCCTTGTCGACAGAAAATTTTGTTGGTTTCTATAATTATATATTTTGAATTTTTAAACATATTATTTACATATTATAAAATAAAAAAGTTTTATACAATTCTTCTCGAGTTAATCAAGAAGCTTAGAGTGATCTAGCTCTCAGGGAAAATAGAGTGTACTGAATTGCTCTTTTCACCGCGGGCGAAACACGGAAATACCTACGTGTCAAACCTTCGGTGGTGAAAATCTAATAACGATGGACAATTACCGGTGTGAGGAACTACACCTGAACTACACCTCCCTCGTCACGGTAACGGTGATTACCACTTTCACTTTCACCAAGCGGCGTGCTTCGGGGTTTCAAGCAGAGTTACCCAACTATCCACGTCATCACTTTCAGCCCCTGTCCCGGGGTAAGGGGGTACTCTACCCATTGTGATGTCGGAGCCTCGCCTCGATTAACCAGACAGCCATAGCTCTCCACGCTGACAACACCTCCACTACTACCAAGCTGCTGTTCTCATCCCTAAAAGGTCATACTGAAGAAGTGGGCTTTCTTCCAGGTGGCCCTACACTGTCCCGCAGACCATTCAACGCTCCCCGCTATCTGAAGTGGTATTCTACTGTGCTGAAGATTGCTGCTGCAATTCACCTTCTCTATAGGCAGCGTTCCAGGGAGTTCTAAGGGTGACATTACCCCTGCTATGATATTTTGCAGTTGTTGTTTGGTTGATTTTAATGGGCCCCAGACATAACTACGTCACGGTTTGTTTACATTGGTGCATTGTAGGGATATGTGGGGGTCGCCGCGGATGGACCTACGCAGGGAAAACTACGGCGATGGAAGAATTTCGAGTTATTTTGCGCGAAATTGATATTCCAGGAGCTTTATTACTGTGCTCTGTTATCGCTGACAACACTATACAGAAGACCTGAGGTAATGGCTGATGTGCAGAGGCTTCTAAACAAGGAAAACAGAGTCACAACAGAGCCTCGTCAAAAGGTAAGCAAGGACTGTGCGTAGGGACACGTACTGTGTCCCTACCACTTGCTTACTTCTTAATGAGACTCTGCTGTGACTGTTTTCCTGGTTTAGAAGCCTCTGCACATCAACCATCACCTCAGGTCTTCTCTATGTTGTCAGCGAGAACAGCACGGAAATATAGCACCTGTAATATCAATTTCGCCCAAAACAACTCGAAATTTTTTCATTGTCGTAGTCTTCTCTTTGTAGGTTGTACATATTCATGCTTATGATAGTATTAAAATACCTTATTAATTGAGTTCCTTTTGTTGTCTTTCCTCATAATAAGTAGTGGTATATCATGGTTTAAGTGTTACTTGACGAGCCAATGCATACTCTGAGTCTATACGAACATCAGCTTTGCTTGATTTATCTTATTACTCCATCCATAAAAAAGTTGCATAGCCACGGTGACATTACCCATCCTTGCCTCATCCCAGCAAACACACTACGTAAACCTTACGTTATGAGAAGGTAGCGTTTGGTAACGTTAGGAAAATTCGTAATATATACGTAAATCATACGTTCACTCTTAAATTGTCTATGTTTTATTTAAGTACCTACTGTTTGGTTACGTCGCTACAATACGTTTTTTAAACGTAATTAAGACGTTATGTAATACGTGTTTCTTCTACTAATATAGTACGTAGTGGTTTTACGTTTCAATTACGTACCTATAACATCATGATGTACCGTGATATTAGAGGATTCAAAACGTTATATATACATATAATAATGAATACGTGGATACATATGTTAAAGATACGTAAGTATTACGTTAATATGAATTGTGTATGTTGTATAGTAATGGTAGTGTTTGGTTACGTCGCTACAATACGTTTTTCAACGTAATTAAGACGTTACAGAAATACGTGTTTCTTCTACTAATATAGTACGTAGTGATTTTACGTTTCAATTACGTACTTATAACATCATGATGTACCGTGATATTAGAGGATTCAAAACGTTATATATGCCTAATGAATACGTGGATACATATGTTAAAGATACGTAAGTATAACGTTAATATGACATAAACCGTTATCCACGTGAATTCCAATCGGCGTTATGGTGAAAATCAGGTGACTTATATCAGGTAGATCTATAGACACGAAATAACGTACAAGCTACGTAGAACATTCACGTGACAAAATCACCTTTTTAGCACGTTTATAGCACCTTTAATTATTATCTTTTATTTACGATTTTGTGACGGAAATACATATGGGTTACATTGAAAATACGGTTCCTTGGATGAAAAAATTTAATTTGAAGTAAATAGTAAATTTCAGGCAGGGCCCCAAGGTTATTATGCATGTACTGTTTCTTATTATAGTCTATGTAGAAACGTTTTCTATTAGGTTCATATTAGAGAAAATGTTAATTAATACGGTATGCTGTTATAAGCTCTAGTAAATCAAATTGTATTATTTGTTATGCTTATTATATAATCAAATGTAATGATTTCAAACTTTTAAACGGTAAACTTAAAATACATTCAAAACTATAATCAATAAAAAAGTCACATACATGATATTATGGAATATTGGGACTACTTAGATTTTTATTTTTGTAGGATTCAAATATATCTGAAGGAGTATATATTTTCACATTGACACGAGGATCATTAAGTAAAAGTTAACCTACTGTGGCAAGACATAATGATCACCTTATAAACAGGGCGGGCACTAGTGAGGAGTCTTTACTGGTGGGCTGGTGCACTCTTTGCACAAATTACTTGCTGTATAATTATTTACACAACTATACATCTTCCAACTCGAAGGAGCTGTATAGCAAGAACTGTTGCAGAAAGGTAGGCTAATGTGGTACGTACCAGGAAGGTTGTGGCAATGTGCTCGCTGAAGGTAGTAGTAACGTAGCAAAAACGTAGTGGGATGTAGCAAATAGGTTGTGAAAAGGTGATGGAACGTGTTAAAAAGGCAGTACAAACGTTTTTGAAACGTGCAAATGGTTCCCAAAATGTTGTAGAAAGGTTGTCAGTTACGTAGTGAAATACGTAGTTAGGACGCACCTCGGCGTCCACACAAATTCGTATTAGTTACGTATTTTTGCTACGTAAAAGTTACAAAACCGCTACCTTTATACTACGTAGAAAATACGTAAGTGTGTTAGCTGGGATGGTACCTGGTACTCTCTTCTACCGAAATTTTCGTCCCTACACAAATTGGGAAAACTCGCCGACGGTAATGGTTAGGCTAGATTTTGCTTTGATTTATCTTATTACTCCATCCATAAACAAGTTGCATAACCACGGTGACATTACCCATCCTGGCCTCATGGTACCTGGTACTCTCGTCTACCGAAATGCTCGTCCCTACACAAATCGGGAAAACTCGCCGAATGCAATGGTTAGGTTAGGTTAGGTAAATGTCAGTTAGGTTAGGTATTCATAGTCACAGGTAAAAGCTTATTAGTTATACATACATACTCCACTCCATACACACTCTTTAATCCTTCAATACATCCCACATTCCCTCCCAGTCTACTCTGTCATATGTTTTGGTATTAGTCCAGATGAACACCAAACTCACTTTGGTGGACGAAACTATTTTTTTCTGGTGTGTTTTTATTTGTTTTTAATGAATCTGCTAACCGTTTCTGTCGCAATTTTTTTTTCTTTTTTTTCTAGGTAGAGGTTAGTTTTTTGTGTTTTTTTTAGTTAGGTAAAGGTTAGGTTAGGGTTAGGTTAGGTTAGGTTAGGTTAGGTATAGGTAAAGGTTAGGTTAGGTTTAGGTTCTTTTTTTTCTTTTTTTTCATTTTTGCAAAAAAAAAAAAAAATTGCGACAGAAACGGTTAGCAGATTCATTCAAAAAACATAAAAGCACACCAGAAAAAAATTGTTTCGTCCACCAAAGTGTGTTCGGTGTTCATCTGGATATTTACCTATGCTTTCTCTAAATCCATGAATGCAGCATACATCTTCTTGTATTTTGCTGACATTGTCTTAATTATCATTCGCATATCTATCAATCAAAGACTCTATCAAAAGCTTTTGATAGAGTCTGGCACAAATCTTTAATTTCAAACTACCCTCATTCGGTTTCTATCCTTCTCTCTGTACCTTCATTTTAAGTTTCCTTTCAAACCGTTTTATTGCAGCTACTGTAGACGGACATTGTTCTTCTCCTAAATCTATCAATAGTGGTGTTCCCCAGGGTTCTGTCCTATCACCCACTCTCTTTCTATTATTCATTAATGATCTTCTAAGTCTAACTCAAAGCCCTATCCACTCCTACCGGGTGATTCTACCCTGCATTTTTCAACGCCGTTTATTAGACGTCCAACTCAACAGGAACTAAGTGATTCACGGAGAGATGCCACCGAGCGCCTAACTTCTAATCTTTCTATAATTTTTGATTGGGGCAAAGCAAACCTTTTTTTTTCAATGCCTCAAAACCCAAATTTTCTTCACCTATCTACTCGACAAAACCTCCCAGATAACTATCCCTCTTCTTCAATGACACTCCACTGTTCCTTCTTCTACAATGAACATTCTAGGACTATCCTTTACTAAAAATCTGAACTGGAAATCTCACATCTCATCTCTTGCTAAAACAGCTTCTAAGAAGTTAAGTGTGCTGTGGCGTCTGCGTCCTTTTTTTTCTCCCTCCCCAATTGCTTGCTCTCTACGGGGGCCTTATCCCGCCCATGTATGGAGTATGTCTCACATGTTTGGGGAGGATCCACTCATACAGCTCTCCTAAACAGGGTTGATCAAAAGCTTTTCGTCTCATCAACTCCTCTCCTCTGACTGACTGTCTTCAATCTTAAATCACCGCCGCAATGTTGCTTCTCTGCTCTTTTCACTTTATTTTCATGCTCAATGCTCTTCTGAACTTGCAAACTGCATCCCTTTCCCCCACTCCCGCGGCCTCGCTGCACAAGACTTTCTACTCATTCCCATCCCTATTCTGTCCATCTTCCAAATGCAAGAGTTAATCAGTATCTTTACTCTTTCATCCCTTTCACTGGTAAACTCTTGAACTCTCTTCCTGTTTCTATTTTTCCACTTTCCTATGACTTAAGTCTTTCAGAAGAAGAGTAACAATTCACATCCCGAACTAAATTGGCCTACCCCTTTGTTTTATTTTATTCTTTTACTGTCTTCTTTATAGGACTGGCAACTAAACGGGCTTTGTGTTACCCCTTTTTGTTGTGCCCTTTGGCCAGTTCCTGGGATGTAAAAAAAAAAAAAAAAAAAAAAAAAAAAAAAAAAACTAAATCTGTTTTTCGCAACCTTTTCCCGTTTAAATTTCCTTTCTAAACCCTTTCCCTTTGTAATTTTTTGTACTCTTCCAAATTTTGATTTTTCCATACAGTTTGCTCATCCTGTGGGGTCATGTGGGCTCAAAAAGGTAAATATAAACAACTGGGGAAAAAGAACACATTGCCAATCTAGCTAACCAGCCTGGAATTAAAACAAATTTACCACAGTTAGGAAACCAACGTAACCCAACCTAAACATTACCGTCGGCGAGTTTTCCCCATTTGTTAGGGACGAGCATTTTGTAGACGAATACCCGGGACCCTGAGGAAGGGTGGGGATGTCACCTGGTTAGCAACTTGTTTATGGATGGAGTAATAAGATAAATCAAAGCAAAATCTAACCTAACCGTTACCGTTGGCGAGTTTTCCCGATTTGTGTAGTGACGAAAATTTCGGTAGACGACAGTACCAGGTACCATGAGGCAAGGATGGGTAATGTCACCGTGGTTATGCAACTTGTTTATGTCTGGAGTAATAAGATAAATCAAAGCAAAGCTTGATGTTGGTATAGACTCAGAGTATGCATTGGCTCGTCAAGTAACACTTAAACCATGATGTACCACTACTTATTATGAGGAAAGACAACAAAAAGAACTCAATTAATAAGGTATTTTAATAATATCATAATCATGAATATGTACAACCTACAAAGAGAAGACTACGACGATGAAAACATTTCGAGTTGTTTTGGGCGAAATTGATATTACAGGTGCTATATTTCCGTGCTGTTCTCGCTGACAACATAGAGAAGACCTGAGGTGATGGTTGATGTGCAGAGGCTTCTAAACCAGGAAAACAGTCACAGCAGAGTCTCATTAAGAAGTAAGCAAGTGGTAGGGACACAGTACGTACCTACCACTTGCTTACCTTTTGACGAGGCTCTGTTGTGACTCTGTTTTCTTGGTTTAGAAGCCTCTGCACATCAGCCATTACCTCAGGTCTTCTGTATAGTGTTGTCAACGATAACAGAGCACAGTAATATAGCACCTGGAATATCAGTTTCACGCAAAATAACTCGAAATTCTTCCATCGCTGTAGTTTTCCCTTTGTAGGTCCACCCGCGGCGACCACGACTTATCCCCACAATGCACCGATGTAAACAAACCGTGACGTAGTTATGGGTAGGGTCCATGGGGGGCTAGCAGTCTTTGATTTTTGTTGTATAAATATATTCGGGTAATCATACTCTACGATTTTTCTTCCCCCACATTTCTTAAGTTTGGTAATATTAATTGATAACCACCTCGACATGATATAATTGGTTCCTTACCAAGGGTACGTTATCATTTAACTTATTACATTTCTTAAGATTGTGGGCGTATTGTTTGTAAGTCCCGCCGCGCGCCGTTGTTGCCTGAAGCCCTGGAACAACTTTGAGAGCATATTTTTTTTTTATTTCATTGACTTTGGGGTTTTTTGGCCATATTTTTTGGGGGGGGGGGTTTTGGTTTTTTTGGGTTTCCTTAAAAAAAAAAAACTATTATTTTGTTTTTTTATTTCTGTGTAATTTTTTGTCTCATTTACAATGTTTTCCCTGCCAAGCCTTAAAGGGAGAAAGGGCGAGACCCTGGGTCTGACGGGAACCCGGAAAGTTTGGGGCCGAAAAAGAAAGAAAAAGTATAAGAGAAGAAAGACAAAGACACGCTGACTAGAGCGAAAAGAAAGAAAAAAGACAAGTTTGAGCGGGAGAAGAGATAAAAATGGCCGAAATCGTTTGCTCAAGGTAAGCCCCCGTCCTTTTAAAAAAACCAAATCTGACCCTTTGTCTCCGGGCCAGTTTCCCATTTAAAAGGGATGTGAAGATATCGCCACCTACTTAACAAGGTTCGAGGGGAGGGGCCCGGGGATGTGGTACCCCCTGGGGATCCCTTCCCACCGTTCGTCTGGGTTGCCTCCTTATTTTACGGGGAAAAGGCTGCTGATCTCTCCCACGTCCTTCCAAACCCAAACCCCAAAGGGGGATTTACGAGCTATTTGAAACAGGCACCCTTAACTTTTTTCATAAGACTCCAGATGGCTACAGAGTAGTTTTCCCGGCCCACCAAGTTTCAAGTGGGGCAGAGTTTACCATAATTTCGTAAACCATTTTTCCCACGAATTTTTTGATTGTGGGTTGAGCCCTCCTGGTGGCTGTAATTTTAGGGGGAAAATGAGACAGTTTAAAAACTTTTAAACCAAATTTATATTTTCCTTGTAACCTAAAATTTCCCCTTTTTTATCAAAGAAAAAGGCTGGCGAAAATTACATTCTTCTTGCTGAAAAATGCAATAAAACCCTGTGGACGGCGGGGGGGGGTTGGGGTCCCCCAAAAAAGCCTACCCTAAGGTCTCGATAAAAACGCGAGGACCCTACCCCCTAACATCCAACCCCGCTGGGATCTCATCTTGGGGGCATCAAGCTCCCTCCATGAAAAGTGTCACCTTTTGTGGGGAGGCTGACACTACGACCCCCCCCAACCTGAAAAAAGGAAAACCCCCCCCCAAAAGGTTCCTTTTCAAAACCCCTTTTGGGGGAACCCCGGAATTTTCCCCCCGGGTTCCCGGCCGGGGGCCCCTTAAATTTAAGGTTGGGCCCTTTTGTTTTTTTGGGAAATTAGGCCGTAAAAATTTTCCGGGGCCCCGGTTTTAGCCCTTGGGTCCACCTCAATTGGTTTCTTTTCCCTTTTAAAAAACCGGCCCCCCAAAAGGGACACTTTCTCCTTCATCGTTTTGAGGCCCCGCAGACTTCCCACCCTCTCTAATCCCGGGGGTTGCCCCTTTTTAAGGAAACCCACCCAGGGGAATTCCCCTTTGAAGGTGCCCAAACGGTGTTTAAGGCAAAAACGGATCCAAAGGGGCCCCCTTTTAAATTCCTTTTTTCCTTGTTGGAACCCCTGTGGTTTGGTCCCTAAAAGCCCCTCCCCTTCCCTTCTGTGCTATTCCCCCTTCTAAGGAAAAAAGGGGCCCCCAATTTTGGTGCCACACAATTCCCCTTTCCGGCCCCCTTTAATATCGGTTTTCCCCCTCCCTCTATCTTTTTTTTTTTTTTGCAATTTTAAAAGGGATTTTCCCCCCTTGAATTTTCTCCCCTTTTTTTGGGAATTTGGGGAAGGAAAAACACCCGCCGGAATATTTTTTTCCCCTGATTTTTTATTTACAAAAATTTGTTTATGCTTTGGGGAATTTTTTTTTTTTTTTTAAATTTTTTTTTTCCCCTTTAGGCCCAAATAGGGTAACTATTTATCATTGGTTACCCCCAGTAAGTGCCGCCCCCGTCATCCTACTTTTGGCTCCCCGAAGATCCTTTAGCGGGGAAAGTCTCATATCTTAAGCCCCCAAATAAAATCCTAAAATACTTTTACTGGCCAAAAGGGTGTGCAAAACATATGAGATTACTGTCGTTTCGGCGAAAAAATTTTCATCGTTTGGTCACTAAGGGGACGTGTACCCCAGAAACCCCTTCGCCTTTCCCAAATCGCGCCATCCTCGATAAAAACCGAAAGACTTAAACTGTTACTGGTCGTAACTGGGCCTTTTTTAGGACCCCAAAAAAAATTTTTCCCCCAAAAAAACCCCCCCTTTTTCCCCCCGGGGGCCCCCCTTTTTAAAATTTTTTAAAACCCTTTTTTTTTCCGGGAAAAAACCCCCCACCCCAAAAAAAAGAAAATCCAATTTTTCCCCTTTTCCCCAAAAAAAAAATTTTTTTTCTCCAAACCAATTTTTAAATTTTAAATTTTTTTTTTTTTGGTTTTGGCCCCTTTTTTTTTTCCCAAAAAAAGGGGGGGGTTTTTTTTGGGGGGGGGCCTTAAAAATTTTTTTTTTTGGGGGGGAAAAAAATTTTTTTGGTTTTTTTTTTCCCCCCCCCCCCCCCCCCCGGGAAAAAAAAATTTTAAAACTGGGAAAATTTTTTAGGTAAATTTGGGGGTTAAAACCCTTTTTAAAAGGGGAATTTTTTTTGGGGGGGGGGGAAAAAAAAAGGGGAAGCCCTAAATTGGGTTTGGTTTTAAAAGGGGGGAAAAAAAAATTTGGGGGGGGGGGGTTTTAAAAAATTACCGGGGGAAAAAGGCCCCCAAAAAATTTTGGGGTTTTATTTGGGAATTTTTGGGGGGTTTAAAATTTAAAAAAAAAAAAAAAAAGGGGGGGGGGAAAAAAAAAAGGAAGGGGGGGGGTTTTTTTTTTTTTTGGGTTTCCCAAATTTTCCCCAAAAAAGGGGAAAAAAACCCCTTTTTGAAAATTTAATGGCCCCTTTTGGGGGGGTTTTAAAAAAGGGGGGGGGGTTTTTTCCCCAAAAAAGGGGAAAAAAAGGGGAAAAAAGGGGGGGGGGGCCAACCCCCCCCCAAAGGAAAAAAAAAAACCCCCCAAAAAAAAAAAAAAAACCCAAAAAAATTTTTTAAAAAAAAACCCGGGGGAAAAGGGGGGTTAAAAAAGGGAAGGTTTTGGGGGAAAAAAAAAGGGGGGGGGCCAAAAAAAAAAACCCGGGGGGGGGGGAAAAGGGTTTTTCCCCAAAATTTTTTTTAAAAAAAAATTTTTCCCCCCGGAAATCCCTTTAAAAAAAAACCCAAAAAAGGGGTTTAAAGGGGTTTAAAAAAATTTTTTTAAAAAAGGGGGGGGGTTTTTTCCCCCCCAAAAAACCCAGCCCCCCCCAAAAAAAGGGGGGAAAAAAAGGGGCCCCAAAAACCCAAAAGGGGGGGGAAAACCCCAAAAGGCCAAACCAAAGGGGGGGGCCCCCCTTTTTTGGGGGGGGGGGGGTTTTTTTTTTAAAATTTTTAAATTTTTTTTTAAAAAACTTTAAACCCCTTTTAGGGGAAGGGGGGGGGGGTTTTTTTTTTTTAAAAAAAAAGGGGGGGGGGGGGGGGCCCCCCCCTAAAGGGGGGTTCTTAAAAAAATTTTTTCCCCCCTTTTTTTAAAAAATTTTTGGGGGGGTTAAAAAGGGGAAATTTTTGGGGGCAAAAACCCCCGGGGGGAAAAAAAGGGTGGAAAAGGGGGTAAATTTCCCGGGTTTTTTGGGGGCCCCCTTTGGGGGGTTTCCCAAAAATTTTTAAAAGGGGCCCCGGGGGGGGTTTTTGGGGGGGTTTTTTGGGGAGGGGGGGGGGAATAAAACCTTTTAAAAAGGGGGGGGGAAAACCCGGGGGGCCCCCCCCGGGGGAAAAAAAAGGGGGGGTTTTTTTTAAAAAAATTTAAAAAGGCTTTAAGAGAGATGGAGTCTGGGGGGAGAAACAGGTCTTTAAAGGAGACGAGGAGGGAGGCCTAATAGATCGTGGGGCCCGTGAAACATAGTGGTGGCGGGTTTTCTTATGAAAAATAGCATCAGGGAAGTTGGGGTCGGGGACTATTGGGGCTAACCCCCACCGGGGTTTCCCCCCAAAATCAATCCCAAAAAGCAACTTTAAGGGGGGCCCTTACGGCATCGGGTCCAGCCAATTGAAAAGATGGGCCCCGAAAATAGACCTAACAATGGGGAATTCATCGGGGGCGTCCTAAATAATCAGCTACTTTAACGGGGGAAGAGAGTGATGGGCCCAATGTCTGGCAGGGCCCCCTCAAAAACGATGACACCGAGCACCCATTGTCCCTAATGTAGGTGGAAAAAACCATAAACCCCTTGTTTGGCCCCCCGAAACTAAATACGGGGGATTTTTCGCTATTCCAGAAAAAGCCCAACCCTTTTATAAGGGGGGGCGACCGTAGTTCCGTTCTTGAAGGTTCGGGGAAATTTTGGGGGCAGTGTGGTCGTATGGGCCCCAGCCCCCCCCCAAATGGTGACACTTTACATGTGGGGGAAAGTTTTGATCCCCAAGATGAGATCCTCAGCGGAGTAGGGGCCCTAGGGGGATAGCTCCTCGCGTTTTTATACGAGCCTTAGGATAGGGGGTGTGGGGGAGCCCGGGGCCGTCCACTATTTTGTTTTGGATTTTTAGCAAGAAAAATGAAATTTTTCGCCAGCCTTCTTTCTTTGATAAAAAGGCAAAAAGTTCAGGTGCAAGGAAGAATAAATTGGTCAAGGATTATAAACTGTTCATACCCCCAAAGTTACAGCCAACGGGGAGGACAACCCCCCCAAAACCCAAACTTTCGGACAACGGGGTTTTTGGGACGAATTGATGGAAAGCTCTGCCCTATTTAAATCTTGGGTTAAAGGGAAAACTACTCTGTAGCCATCGGGGGTCTTACTGAAACCAGTTAAGGGTGCCCGTTTCGGGGATCGTGTCCTTGGTGGGGGATGAGGAAAGGGCTGTTGAGATAAACACCTTTCCCCTAAAAAAATTTAAAGGGGGCAACCCAGAAAGAAGGTGAAGGTATCCCTAAAGGGGGAAACCCGCACTCGGCCCTCGCTCGGGGCCTTGGGTTTAAATAGGGGGGCCGAATTTTTCATCCCTCCTTGTAAATGGTAAACTTGGGCCGGGACAGGGCAATGGTAAAAGGGCGGGGGGCTTACCTTTAGCAGGATTTCGGGCCCGGGATCTCCCTTTTTTCCCGGCCCCAGCTTGTCTTTCTTCTTTCCTTTGCTCTAGCCAGCGTGTCTTTTTCTTTCTTTTCTTTTATACTTGTCTTTCTTTCCGGCCAAACTCCCCATCCAAATCAGACGAGGGTGCGCCTTGGGGTCCTTCAAGGCTTTTGGGAGGGAAAAATTGTAAAGAGACAAAAAATTACACAGAAAAAACAAAATAAAAGTTAAAAGGGCCAAAAAAACCAAAAAACCCAAAAAAAATTATGTGCAACACCTTTAAAATCAATGAAAAAAAAAAGAAATATGGCCCCTCAAAGTTGTTCCCGGGGTTCGGCAAAAAACGGGCGCGGCGGCGACTTAAAAAAAAACGCCCACAACTTAAGAAATGTAATAAATTAAAGATAAAAGTTTTCCTGGAAGGAACCCAAATTTTTCTGGTCGAGGTGGTTTTTCAATTAATTTACCAAAATTAAAAATGTGGGGAAGAAAAAACGTGAGTATTTATTACCCCCGAATATATTTTTTAAAAACTAAAAACAAAGACTGACTAGGGCCCCCAATGGCCCCTTTCCCTACTACGGCACGGTTTGTTTACTCGGTCCTTGTGGGGGTAAGTCGTGGTCGCCCCGGGGGGGAACCCACAAAGGGAAAAATACAGCGTGGAAGAATTTCGAGTTATTTTTTCGTGAAAAAAATATTTCCCGGTTTCTAATTACGTGCTCTGATCGTTGACAACACTATACAAAGACCTGAGGTAATGGGTGTGTGCAGGGCCCTTTTAAACCAAGAAAACAGAGCCCCAACAGAGCCTCGTCCCAAAAGGGAAGCAAGTGGTAGGTACTTTCGGGGTCCCTACCACTTGCTTAACCCTTTTTAATGAACTCTGCTGTGAATGTTTTCCTGGTTTAGAAGCCTCTGCCATCAACCATCACCTCGGGCTTTCTTGTTTTCAGCGAGAACAGCACGGAAATATAGCAAACCCGTAAAATCAATTTTCCCCCCCCCAAAAAAAACTCGAAAAAATTTTTATCGTTTGTGTCCCTTTTCTTTGTAGGTTGTACTTTCATGATTATGATATTATTAAAATACCTTATTTTTGAGTTCCTTTTTTTTGTCTTTTCCCCATAATAAGTATGGTACATCATGGTTTAAGTGTTACTTGACAGCCAATGCATATTGAGTCCTATCCAAACATCAAACTTTGCTTTGATTTTTTCTTATTACTCCAGACTAAACAAGTTGCATAACCCGGTGAAAATTTCCCCTCCTTCCCCAGGTACCCGGTCCCGTCGTCCCACCGAAATTTTCGTCACTACACAAAACGGGAAAAATCGCCAAAGGTAAGGTTTGGTTAGATTTTGCTTTGATTTTCTTATTTCTCCACCTAAAAAATTGCATAACCCCGGGGGACAATTTCCCCCCTTTCCCAAAGGTACCCGGGACTCTCGTCTACCGAAAGGGTTTGTCCCCACCAAATCGGGAAAATCGCCGACGGTTTAAAGTTTAGGGGGTTCCGTTAGGTTTTCCAAAACTTGGGGAAATGTGGTATAATTTTCCCCGGGGGAGATTAGCTAGATTGGCAATGTTTTTTACCCTTGGGTTTCCAGATTGGCTTTTTATTTACCTTTATTTATTCATCATGTAACCCCCCCGTTTAAAGAGGCAAAATGTAAAGGTAAAAAACATAATTTGGGAAAAGTACAACAAATTTCAAATGGCAAGGGTAATGCAGATTTTGAACTGGGAAAAGGTTTCGAAATTTGATCTTTGATTTTTTTTTTTTTTTTTTTTTTTTTTTTTTTTTTCCCCAGGGAACTGGCCCCCCCCAACAACAAAAATGGGTAACACAAAGCCCGTTTAGTTGCCCGTCCCCAAAAAAGAAAACAAAAAAAAGGAAAAAAATAAAAACAAAGGGGTAGGCCCTTTTTGTTCGGGGTGTGACTTGTTACCTTTTTTCTGAAAAAACTTAAGTCCCTAGGAAATGGGAAAAATAGAAAAAAAGGGTTTTCCAAACCCCCAAAATTTAAAAAAAATTTTTTTTGGGGGAAAATGGAAAAAAGGGGAAGGTAAAATTTTGGGAGGGGGGGGGGGGGGGGAAAAAAAAAAAAAAATTTTAAATTAAAGACCCTTTCGGTAAAAAGGGGAAAAAACCCAACTTCGGGGGAAAAAATTAAAGAAGTAGAAAAAGGGGTTATAAGAAAATTTTCAAGTTTAGAGCTTATATGGATCCCCCAAATTAAATACCCCAACAGGGAAAAACCCCCTTTAAAGGGGGCCTTTGGGGGGAGAAAAAAAGCGAACCCCAAAAATTTTCCTTTTGGGGGTTTTTACAAAAAAATTTGAGATTTTTTTTTTTCCCCAAATTTTTTAAAAGGATTCCGTTTCATTAGGGGGGGAAAAAGAGAAATAAAAAGGGTATTTTTGTAGGTTTTGGAAAATAGGTTTAAGAAAGGGGTTTTGGGTTTGGAAAAAAAATTTTTCCCCCCAAAAAACTTAAAAAAGATTAGGGGTTTGGGCCCCCTTTTTTCCTTTGATGACCAAAAAAACGCGGTGCAAATACGGGAAGGGGGGGGGGGGGGAAAAATTTTAAAAAATTAAGATATTAAAAATGGGTAAACCCCCCTAAAAAGATTTAAAAAAATTTTTAAAATAAAAAAGGTTTTAAAAAAAAAAAAAAGGGTAAAAAAAAGGGGAAACCAAAAGGGGGTTTAAATTTTGTCCCTCATAAAAAATTTGATAAGTTTATTGAAGTATGGATAAAAATTAAGAAATTCACAAAATAAAAGAAAGTATCTGTTTTGATTAGGGAAAGATGGTTTCCAGGAAAGAAAATTTGGAAAAATTTTTTTTTGGGGGGTTTTTTTTTTAAAAAATTTCCCTTTTTTTTTTTTCCATTTTTTTTTTTTTTTAAAAAATAAAAAAAAAAAAAAAAAAAAAACCAACCTAATTTCCTAAAAACTACCCTAATCCAAAATAACCCAACCTCCTAAAAAAAAACCCAAAAAAATTCCCCCAAAAAAAAAAAAAAATTGCAAAAACTTACATTATTAAAAAAAATAAAAAAACCAAAAAAATTTTTTCCCCCAAATGATTTTTTCCCTTATTAAAAAAAAATTTAAAAATTTTCAAATTAAATTTTGGGGATTAAAAATGGGGTATTTTTATTTAAAAAAAGCAAACCGGGGATAAAAAAAATAAAAAAAATTCCTAAAAAACAACCAAATTCCGGGGTTTTGGGGGGCGGGACCTACAAAAAAAAATACAGACCCAAAAAAATGCATTTTGAATTTTTTTAGGATATTTAATGTTTAAAGAAATCGGGCCTAAAACATTCCTGGCATTTTCCCCATTTTTTGGGGGGGAAAAATTTCTGAAGGGATCCGGGTACCTAAAAAAACACATTAGGCCTTTTTAAAAGGGGATTTTTTTAACTTTTCTGCAAAAATAGTAAAAAAAAGGGGGGGGAGGGGAAAACACGAAACGAAAAAAAAAAACAGGGGAAAGGAAAAAGGGGAAATTTTTAAAGGGAAAAAAAACCCAGGAAATATTTTTCATTTTTTTGGAGAATCCCCCCCTTGGGAGTAAAACCCTCCCCTTTTAAAAATTTTCCCTTAACCCCTTGGGGAAGTATTTTTAAAAAATTTAAGCAGTAATTTGTCAAAATACCGAAAAGATTATATGGTTTTTTGGTGACCTTTTTCCACTGGTTTTTTCTTAATGACTGTTGAAAAAATTAATTCCTTCGAAAATTTTTAAACCCCCAAAAAAAAAAAAAAATTTTAAACCATATTCCAAATTAAAAGGTTTTTTTATTGATTATAGTTTTAAATGTTTTAAGTTTACCTTTTAAAAAGGTTTGAAATCATACATTTGTTTATATAAAGCATAAAAAAAATAAAATTTTTGATTTACTAGAGCTTATAACAGCATACCGAAATTAAAATTAAAATTTTCTCTAATATAACCTAATAAAAATTTTTCTAACATAGACTATAATAAGAAACAGTACATGCTTAATAACCTTGGGGCCCTCCCTAAAATTTACTTTTTACTTAAATTTAAATTTTTTTTCACCAAAGGAACCTATTTTAAATGAAACCCCATATGATTTCCCCCAAAAAAACGTAAATAAAAGATAAAAATTTAAAAGGGTGCTTTAAACGTGTTAAAAAGGGTTGTTTTTTGCCCACGGAATTTTCCCACGTAGTTTTGTACGTTTTTTGGGTGTCTATGATCTACCTGATATAATTTCCCTGTTTCACCAAAAACCCCCGACTTGGTTCACGTGGGATAACGGTTTAAAGGGTCAAAATTAACTTTAAAAAAATTTAAGGATTTTTTAACATATGTATCCACGATTCTTAGGCATATAAAACGTTTTAAATCCTCTAATATCAGGGTTTAACATTGATGTTAAATAAGTACGAAATTGGAAAACAAAAATCACTAGGGACTATTTTTAGTAAAAAGAAACCCTTTTTTTTCTGTAACGTTTAATTACGTTAAAAACCGTATTGTAGTCGACGAAACCAAACACTCCCATTACAAATACAACATACACAATTCTTTTAATAATACTTACGAAATCTTTAAAATGTTCCACGTTTCCCTTAATTTATATTTTATATATAACGGTTTTGGGAAACCCTAATAAACACCGGTAAAATCCCTGATGTTATAGGTACGTAATTGAAACGTAAAAAAACTTTCGTACTATATTTTGTAAAGAAAAAACGTATTTAAAAAAAGTCTTAAATACGTTTTTTAAAAAAGTATTGTAGCGAAAGGAAACCAAAAAAATAGGTACTTAAATAAAACAAGACAATTTAAGAGTGAAAAAGTATGATTTAGTATATATTTCGAAATTTTTCCCAAAGTTACCAAAACCCCTACCTTCCATAACGTAGGTTTCGTGTGTGTTTGCTGGGGGGAGGCAAGGAGGGTAAAGGCACCGGGGCTATGCAATTTTTTATGGATGGGGTAATAAGATAAAACAAAGCAAAGCTTGATGTTTTGTATAGACTCAAAAGTTGGCATTTGGGTGGGCAAAAAAACACTTAAACCCAAAGAAAATACCACACTTTTATGAGGAAAGACAAAAAAAAGGAACTCAATTAAAAAGGTATTTTAATACTAAATAAGATGAATATGTCAACCTACAAAGAGAAGACTAAAGACAATTTAAAAAAATTTTGAGGGTTTTTTGGGGCCCAAATTGATATTACCGGTTTCTATATTTCCGTTTCTGTTCTCGGGGTACCCAAATTTGAGAAAACCCCGAGGTTTATTGGGTTTATGGCAGAGGCTTTTTAAACAGGGAAAAACCCTCAAAAGCAGAGTCTCATTAAAAAGGAAACAAAGTGGGAGGGAAACAGACGTGTCCCTAAGCACAGTCCTTTTTTACCTTTTGACGAGGCTCTGTTTGACTCTGTTTTTCCTGTTTAGAAGGGCCTTCTGCACATCCCCATTTTCCAGGTCTTTTGTATAGTGTTGTCCCCGGGGATAAAAAGAGAAAGTAATTTAAAACTCCTGGAATATCAATTTCGCGCAAAAATAAATCGAAATTCCCTTTCCCTCGCCGTATTTTCCTGCGAAAGGCCATCCGCGGGGGACCCCCAAAATTATCCCTACCAAGCCCAATGTAAACAACCCGTGGTAGTTATGTCGGGGGGGCCCTTTAAAAATTTTAAAACCCCAAACAAAAACTCCCAAAATATCAAAAGCAGGGGTAATGTCCCCCCTTAAAACCCCCTTTGGAACGCTGCCTATAAGAAGGTAAATTTGGCAGCAGCAACTTCCGCACAGTAGAATCCCAAACTTCAGATACCCGGGGACGTTGAATTTTTCTGGGGGGAAAAGGTTGTGGGGCCCAAACCGGGAAAGAAAGCCCCCTTCTTCAGTTTTTGCCCTTTTTAGGATGAGAACGGGCAGCTGGTAGTGGGGAGGTGTTGTAAAGGGGGAGAGCTATGGCTGTCGGGTTTTAATCGGGCGGGGGGCTCCGACTTTCAAAAATGGGTAGAGTACCCCCTTCCCCCGGGCCCCCGGGGGCTAAAATGATGACGTGGAATTTGGGGTTTTAAACTTGGCTTGAAACCCCGAAGCACGCCCCCTTGGTGAAAGTAAAAGGGGTAATCACCTTTCCCGTGACGAGGGAGGGGGTAGTTTAAAGGTTTTAGTTCCTCACACCGGAATTTGGGGTCCATCTTTTTATTTTTTTCCCAAAACCAAAGGTTGGACACTGGGTTTTTTCCCGTGTTTCGCCCGCGGTAAAAAGGGCAATTCATACCTCTTTTTTCCCCTGGAGTTAATCACCCCAAAATTTCCCCTGTTTAACTCGAGAAAATTGTTTTTTTAAAAAAAAACTTCTATATATATATTTTTTTTTTTTTGGGAAACCCAACAGGACGTGTTAAAAATTAAAACACGGTGTTATATTTATCAGCACCGAAACTTTTTTAAAGCCAAATTTACTTCCCTGACGCCTCGGGAAAAAACACCCCAATCCCCCTTCCCACCCCCGGCCTGATTCCCGCCTGGCCACTCCGCCCGCCTGAGCAGGCAGTATTGAAACCTTCAACCTAATTAAAAACCCTCCATCCCCGAAAGTATCTTAGTGCTAATTTTGGGTATTTTTGGGGATGAAAATGAAAAAGGGTTATTAATAAAGAAAAAAAACTCAAATTAAATATATTTTTGTGACAAAATTTCCACAGCCAAAAATGCTCAAAAACTAGTGGGTTTCAGTCCAGCGAGACTCAAAGACGAAAAAAATAAGTTAATTTTTACCAATACTCCTTAAATTAAATGTTTTGGCGGGGCGAAAAAAAAAAAAGATAATAAAAAGGGGCGTCCCCTTAGTTGGGGGGAAAATGCTCACTAGAGATGCTGTCGGAGTACAAAATCTTGTGCCCATAGTTTTTAACTCCTCACGAAAAAACAGAGGCTTATCGTGCGGAGTGTATTTTTTTCTTACATAGCTGGAGGGGTTGTAGAGCTAAAAAATCGGGTAAAAATTCGGGAAGGCGTGGGCATTTTTATGTGCAAAAACCCCCAATCCCCTCTCTTACGCGGCCATTGGGGTTTACAAAAGGAAATTCCCCCTTGATGCACTTTTTGGGCAAAGTCATACCACATATTAAAAAATATACACCATTGTGCGGCGGAATCTACCCCATTTATTTAAATTTATATCTACAGAGTAAGGGGTTTCTTTTGAGCCCAAAAATTTGGGCCCAAAAAATTTTTGAGGGACGAAAAAACATAAAACATAAGAAAATGGTGCTAAAAGGAAGGCGAGGAACCTCACCGGGTAATTTTTCCTGCCCCCAACACTCCCTAATCCACCTTTCCCCCCCATCCATAAAACCTTCCAGCCCCCTTTTAAAGCCCTAATAAAACTCCGCCTAACCCCTGTCTATGAACCCTTCCCTCATTCACCCCCCCTATTTGTGAACCAGTTTTTCCCTTTTTCCCTTTTCCCAAATTACGTTTTTCCCCAGCTTGAACCCGTTACTTCTTTTTCTACCCGGGTTTAAAAACCCGTAAGAACTTTCCTACCTCCCCTTTTATTAATTTTTTTTATCCCCCTTTAAAAAACTTCTATAATCGCCCCTTCTCGGGGTCTCCGATTTGATTTTAATTTTTAAAATAATTTCAATCTCCTCTAAATTAAACAAAAGTTCCCCGCACCCCTTGGGATCCTTTTTTGGGTCATCCTTCTTGGCCACTTTTTCTAAAAACCCACTATATCCACCCTGTAATAGGGAGCCCAAAAAAAAACTGCATAGTCTAGGTGAGGCCTAAACTAGAGCCATAAAAAAGCTTTGGGGAATAATTTTCCGAAATTCTATTTTAACACCCCCTGGAAGAATCCAAAATACTTTTTACCCTCAAATTTCGGGCCCCTCAATACATTGTTTCCTAGGTCGGAGGTCGGGGCTCACCCCTAAAAATTTTTTCAAGCCAAATCTTTTTTTCCAAACCTTTTTAAAAATTTTGGGGAAATCCCTTTTTAAAAAACCCCCCCGATACCCCCCCCTTGCTTTGGGGGTTTTTCTAATTAAAAACCAGGTTTTTCTCCCCCGGGAAAAAACCCCTTTTCCCCAAATTTTTAAAACCCCCCGCCCCTAAACCCCCCAATTTTTTTCATATTTTTTTTCCCCCCGTTTATCTTCGCCCAAGGGGGAATTTTACCTAAAGGGTTTCCCCCCTTTTCCCACATTTAGGGCGGGCCGGGGGGGATCCTTCCCCCCCTTTTTGGTACCCACACAAAAGGGGGCCCTGATATACGGCAACCCACACCCGCGTCGTTGTTTTTGGTAAAATTTTCCCCCCAAAACCCCTTTGGAAACCCAAAACTTGCCCCAACCCAAGTCCCCTTCAGAGGGAAACCCCAATTAATTTAAACCTTTTTGAAAATTAATTAGAAACCCCTTTGCCCCAATAAAACCTTCCCACTAAAAAAATTTTACCCCTAAACCTTTTTAAGGGGTCGCCTCCTTGGTCTTTCCCAATTGGCCCTTCCATTACCGATTCCCCCGAGTAATTAATACAAACTCTTATCAAATTCCCTTCTTTTAAATTTTCCTTTTAAAATTTAAATTTAAATTTGGAACAGACACCTTTGGTGTATGGGTAACTTACATTTTGTTATTTTAATTTTGTCCAAAGTTTTTTTGCAAAAGAAAAAAATTTTTACCCCCCATATTTAGAACTTAGGGGGGGAAGTTTTAATTTAGTCCCTGTCCCCTTTAAAAAAAGGGGGAACCCCAAAAACCCCGCCAAAATGGCCCCCAATCCCTACCTAAAATACCTATTATAAAAAGGTGTTTAAACTTTTTTTCTAACCAACAAGCCCTTGACAAACTGGGATAAAATTAAACTGCCTGGCGTTTTAAAGGTTTTTAATTTTTTTTACCCCCTCCACCATTTCCCTATTGCAAAAAACTTTGGGGATTTTCTCCTAAACCCGGCTTTTTGGGAAAATCGGTTCCCAAAAATAGGTATCGTTTGTCTCCTCCCCCCCAAAAAAAAAACCTTAAAAAAAATAATATTTAATTTCCCTAAAAAACAAAAACCCTTTTCACCCGGGGTTTTTAAAAAGCCCTCACCCTTTGGTCCCTGACCTTTAAAGGGGCCCAAAACAAATTTCCCCTTTGGGGTTCTTTTTTTTTAAAAAACCTGATAAACCCCCTTTTGGGTCCCTGCGCCGTTCTGCTATTTTAAATTCTCAAAATTGTTTTTAGCAACTCGATTTAATTTCTTCATTTCCCTCGCCTTTCACGTTATACTGTTTTTTGCTTACCAATCCTGCCTTAAAACCTTTAAAATAAATTTTTTTTTTTACTCCAATTTTGGGTTTTTTAATTTGGGTTGGTCATCCTTTTTGGATAAATTTTTCTGGACCTTACCCTCCCTTTTAAGGAATTTTTCTTTTTGTCCGTCAATTATATTCCTTACAAATGAGATATAATCATCCTGGGGCCCGACCCACTTCCCCTTCAAACCCGCTTAATTTTCTCCTTTAGCCTCGACCTCCCCTACCCTATCTGACCGGGGCCCCCAAATACCTTCCCGGGGCCTTTCCCAATCCCCCATAATTTCCCTTTTCCCGCGACAACGCCTTTTCCTGGGGAAAATTTTTGCCTTTCCCCCATCCCCCACCTTTATTAATAAACCCCCAGGTGTCTTTAATTCCCCCAAAAATTTGGGCCTTTTTTGAAATTAGGGATTTCGTGCCTATTGGGCCCCTTAATTTTCCCTTTCCCTTTTTAAACTAAATTGATCCTATAAAAAAAAACGCTATTACTAAATTCCCCCGGGCCTCCCATTTGAAATAAAACCCTCTCTTTTTTGTCAGCAATGAATCTAGAATATTATCTCCTCTATACTCCTTGATTGCTTTCTTAGGAAGGGATGGGGTTATTTTAACAATTTATCTGCATCGCTTTTCCCTATGATTAAATCCCGTCTATATTCCTAAGGGTTAAAATTTTTCCCCCCCCCCCCACGAAAAATGATTTTATCGCGGCCTTTTTTATTTTTCCCCCATAGGGGGCCCGAATCCTCTTTTCATAAGTTTTGGGGGCCTTCCCCACACCACAAAACCCAAAACCATTTTTCCCAGTTTCCCCCAAACCTCTTTCCCAAAATTTGACTCTATGCTCTTCCTTTTTTTTTATAACAAATTTGTTAACACAACACCCGAATTTCAATTTCTTGCCTAAAGCGCAAATCCTCCTCCTGTTTTGCCTTTCTCTGTCCTTGTGAAAAAAATTTTACCCCCGCCCAAACTCGACTTCCGGTCGAAAAACCTTTCCTGAAATATCCAACCAAAGTTTCTGTTAATGCTATTATATCAAAAAACCTCACACTATTTATTCCCCCTCAGGGAAAACTATCTTTTTTTTAAAAAACTTTCCCCCATTTTTTATAGGTAAAAACCCTTTAAGCAAATCCTTTTTTTTTGTCAAATTTTTCCCTTTTCGTTTAACTAAAACCCCCCCTCTCCCTTTTCTTCCCTTTCGAATCCCCTTTAATTTCCCTTCCCTTTTGAACTCCCCTAGTGTCGCAATTTCCTTTTCCCCCAACCCCCCTGGGTTAAAACCCCCGGGTTTTCTATCTTTAAAAAAAACCCGCAGTGCATCTACCTCCCCCTTTTAAGGGGGTTCAGGACAAGATTTGAAAATCCTTTCCCCGGAAAAAATGCCCCCTCCCTGCGGGAGGGCTGTTATGCCCGAAAAAAAAGGCCCCCAGCTGTCGCAAAGGGGCCCCCCCCTTGGGGTTTTTGGGGTGAAGGCAACCGGCAATTTTACCGCAATAAATCTGGGGTACCACCCTGTCCCTCAACAAAGGTCTTGGGAAAGGGCACCACACACCAAAGGGAACCCCCCCCTGTCCCTAAAATTACCCCACACTTTTTTGAACCGCCCGTAGTAATTTCCCCACTTTTTTCAACATCAACAACATTTTCCCCCCGCGCTCAGGCAGGGCGATGGGGGGTTTTTTCCCCTTTGGGCCCCATGCACTCAACTTCTTGTCATAACATAAACCCTATCCCCCTTTCCCCGGGTAACTCACCGACTTCATTGGGGGCATCCCCTTTTCTGTCACAGAACCTTCTGTCAAAAATGTTTTAAAAACCCGACCCCGTCACCAACAACCAAGATTTTACTTCGGGTAATGAGTATCGGTCACCTCCCCAACCCCCGATCATCCTTTTTGCAGCCCCCAGAGTACCTGAAAAAGAGTTCGGGGCCCAAAAGGGGTTTGGGGCATTGTTTACCTTTTTTTTCCTGCGGGCGGGCTCCATGATCAACACCTTCCAAACCCAAAAAACCCCGGTGACTTACTAGGAAAACCCTTTGTATCGCTTGAGGGCACATTTTCCCCTCTGGTTTCCCCTACAAAGGGACATCACTCGCTGTGCCCCTCCCCTCGCTCCACTTGGAAACCCCCCCCCCCCACTTAAGAGAAAAAGTATCTCTATTTTTCCCGCCCCCTTCCCAAAGCCTGGGTTTTAATTGTTTTTACTTTCAAAGTCCTTTTCAGGTCTTCGGGTCGCCTCCCAAAAAGTTTAAGAAAACCCCACCCCCCCCTTCACTACAATTTTCCCTCGGCCCCCTTTTACCTCCCTTAACCTCACCTCCTTCACTCCCACCCAAATTAAACCCCTCTCCCCAAAACCCCCGCACCAAAAACAAAACACCACTTCCCCCTCCCGCCTCCCCAAAAAACTCCCCATCACAGACTAGCCATTCTAATCCTGGGAGCTAAAAACCCAAAACACAACCCCCCTTTACGGAGGGGCGGGCAGGTCCCACTGAAGTACGGACCCCCCAGCTAAGGGCCCCGCCAACTCAGGAAGTATGAGTACGTCAGCCGGGCCGGGAGGGGCTAAATATGATCTGATTTAAATAAAAAGGGCTTTAACTTAACCAAATGTTTTTTGGTGGAAAAACTAGTTAAATTTAAAGAGATGGGGTTTGGGTTGGTCTGAAATATATATATATATATATATATTATATATATTATATATATATTTATAAATTATAATATATATATATATATTTTTATATATATATATATATCGTATCCTTTTCTGTTTCCTTTGATTGCGGGACCCTAGTTTCCCCCGTCGTAGGGTCGGGCACCCAAAGTACTTAGTGGGTTCTTTTTTGGCCGAAAAGAGGTACAGTACAAAAGGGGAAAGAACCACTCGACCCCTAAAGACTTTTTACTGCGACTGAACTTCACTGAAGGTGACGCCCAAAGGGCGAAGGGGCGATTTCCCCATTTTACATTTTATTGCCATATACATACCCCACACCTCCCTTTCCCCATACCTCGTAGCAAAAGTTTTGGTTTTTGTAGTTCGCGATTCGTTTTTGATTCGCTCCACAACCCCGGGCCCACTGGGAAGAGACCAAGAAATACCGATTTTCCGATCCCCATAGCATCCCCATTTTGTACCAAGAGCCTGTGTTTGAGGCTCATCCCGCCCGGGTCCTCCGATGCACTCGCAATCAAAGGTAGATTTAATGGACAGGCATGTGGGTGTTCTTAGGCCACCGAGGGTGCAGAAAGTTTTTTTTTTTGATGTTTTCGGGGATCAACCGGTCCCCGAGAAGCCACTCGGAGACCCCAAAAACCATCTGCTACAGCCTCCCCTAACCTGCTCGTCAATCCGCAACTTGGGTAGGGGGCGGGCATGCTGGTTGTAGGGAGCCTCGACATCTTGAGCCCGTTTGGCGGCCCGTCGGTCGCACGCCTCCGTATTGGCCTGCCATTTCTTCTCAAAAGACTCGGGGTGAGCGGGCACACAGGAGGGGAGAGCGTGCCCGTACGGGACCTGGCGGGGCGCGCGGTGTAGTTTGGGGTTTTCGGAGCCGAGGAGGCCCCGATCAACCCCTCACAGTCGATTTTTCCCAGGGGGAAACCCCTTTTCATAGAGGTGTTCACAAATTCCCCGTCCCTCCGCATGCCTTTAAATTTTTTGTGGAAATGGGGTGGGGAAACCGGCATGCCGGCTCCCCCAACGCCAAAAGCGAAACTCCGGGGGGGGGGGGGGGGGGGAAGGGGGAGAAGGGAAGGGCCCCGGGGGGCTGCAGTGGCGCCCAAATTAACGTGTGTCTCGCCCACATGGATACGACGGGCCCAGCCCGAGAGGCTGTCGCGTGACGGGAAAGATTTCCCCCGCAAAAGAGAAAAAATCAGCCAACACTGATTCAAAGGGCCGTTGGTGTCCTCGCTGAAAAATTTTTTCGTGCTACGGCGGCTCAGCTTGCAGGCTCAAACGAATGAACGGGGGTTAGTGATGTCATGTTGATGCCAGGCCAAAAATGTTTGCCTCGCCCGCTCTTGGATGCTTCTGCCCGCGACAAAGCGGGAGGCGAACCAAGACTTGCGGCGTAGGCACGGGTAAAAAACCCACTCCCCCCCCGTGAACCGGGGTCTCCATCACTGAAAAAACTTCTCTAAACTTCCAATAGAGAGGAACGTTTGTGGATGCGTCCAGCGTTAGGGGTTAATATGGTAGGGGGGGCGATGGTCGGGACAAGTAAAAATGTGCCGCCCTGTTAGTAAACTTTGGAACCGGGCTACAGCCAACAACCCCAAAACTCTATTATGGCGTAGCGTGTTTCAGTGTCCTGAGAAACCGTGAGCCCAATTGCACGATTTAAACAGTCCTCCCCCGGGATTTGAAATAAGGCATAACCGATCCTGGAGTCGAGTGTCCGTCTGCAAGAGGGGGAAAAGGGCTGGGTCAAAGATCCCAAATTTTGGGGTGGCTTAAAGAGGCCCCCTTTCATCTATAAAGCCTGATCGGGGTTAGGAGTCCACACGAATGTCCCTTTGGGGCTAACCAGAGGCGTAGGGTTGGCAGCAGTCGAGATGTCCAAGAGCCCTCTGAAAACTGGTTGACTCCCTAAAAAGAACCTAAAGTCTGAAAGGGTTTGGCAGGAGTGGTGAAGAAACTATGGCCTGTCTTTTCTGGTCACTGCAGCCCTCCGCTGAAGAACTACCCCACAAAATGGTACGGCGGGTGCTGCGAGGGTAAACTTGTCAGCGATGAGTTAATCTCGTTTTTTCTTTGGGAGAGCTTTTCAGGGACGCGTGTAGGTGGGGGGGTATCCTCGTCTATAGGAGAACTCACCCCCCCCTTTTGCACAGTTTTTCATCCCCTGTGGGGCTATACCCCTCAAAGGGAGAACCATCCCCGTGGCACACCCGTATCCTATACACAATACTATATATAAATTGTATATGGGGGCGGGATTTTTCATAAAATGTTTCTTTAAAAAGGGGCCCATTTTAGCTTTTGTTTTTTCTTAAATATGCTTTCTTTATTTCTAATATGGTTGTACTATTTTTGAAAAGGGTTTTGGATGCTTCCCGTAGGAACATCTTTTTGCCAGATTTTGATCGTAAAAAGATGCAATTACCCGAAGGCATCAAAAACCCTTTGCAAAGTGAAAAAGCCACATTGCAAAATAAAAAAAGCATGTAAATTAAAATTTGGGAGAGGGGTAGCGGGGGTTAGCGTTTCCGACGGGCTTTCTCTGTGCCCCGGTTCGATCCCCGATGAAAACCAAAATAAAATTAAAAAATTTTTTTCTGCCGTCGAGTGGCCAAAGAACACCCACTGCTGCCCATTTCTCTCCCTTGATTGCGAGGGATGGGAGGACACAGGTATGTGCTGAGCCTCAAAACACAGGCGTCATAAAAAAATTTTTCCTGCCCCACCACGGCACCAGGGGCGAGGGCCAATACCCACCCCAAAGGGCCTAATATATATATAATAATATATATATATTATTATATTTTAATAAATAATATGATATAATATATATATAATTATATAATATAAAATTATATTATATATATTATAATATTTTAATATTATATATATAAAATATAAATTATATATATATATATTTTTAAATATATTAATTATACATATAATAAATATATATATATATATTTAATAATATAAATAAATATTAATTATATATAAAATTTTTTGCATTTCTGCCTGTTTTTGTTGATTTACCTTTAAAAATGATAAAATAACAATTTTATTTTAACCATAAAATCTATTTTTCAATGAAACATACAGCGCCTTTATTCTTGGTTGTCCATTCCCTTTCGGGCAAAACGTTCTCGAAGAAAGTTAAACTGGCGACGATAACCCGACAAACTAAATAAAGCCCCCTGTGTTGATCCAAGGTGAGGATTGGAAAAACCGTCTATTTTTTCCCGCTTTTGCTGTTTTTTTCCCCTCCCCTTAAAACCGTCGTTGCCGGGCTCTTCCTTGACTCTAATTTTGGGTTTTCGTAGTAGGCCCATGTCCTTGCAAAAAGGCCGGCCTGCGACAGAACTTGTATCATCACATTTATCAAAATTTTACCAGCACAAACTGGGATAGAGGAAATACAATAATTTAAATAAACAGTTGGTAAGCTAAATTTTATGCAAATGAAAAAGCAGCATGAAAAAAAGTACAATTCATTGTGTATATGTGTCTGAAATCTTTTCGGTCTTCTCTACTCGAGCGGGACCTGATCACTTTTTTCCCACTCATAAGAACTTGGATCTCGAAAAGACCAATCTTTGGGTAATGAGGGCCCTCCCCACACACCTTTTCATATTTTTTGCGCAAGGGAGACATTAACTAAAAGCATCCTGAAAGACTATAGCCCCCCAAAGCCCTAAACTTATTGTCGGGTAAAGGAACATCCTTTACTTCAAACAAGGTAATGAAGGTGCGTTTTTGTGGAAAAATGTTTACGGACTTTACAGCAAAGTAAATAATAATTTTTTTTGAGGACTATCTAAAAAATTTGATTTTTGTGTGTTTACTGAAACAAGTGTAAAACAATTTGCTGCCAAATTTTACTCAGTAAAAAAACCCCGGGAACCCACGGGGCCAGTGACGAATCCCAGCTGTAGAATGGTGCCGGCACTCTAAGCCACCAAGCCTCTCACCGGTGTTTTGGGTTATAAAGGTTTAAAGGTTTAAAGGTTTATTAACTAAATACAGCCCCCGGGATTAAGATTTTTCATGAGAAATAAAAAAACGTATTAACCTGGAAAAGGGAAAAAAGTCAAGATTTAATAGCTAATATTTAAAACGTAGTACTTAATAACGAATAGTACATGCTAAAAAAGCAAAAAGAAAACATACTTCTAGAACATATAAAAAAGCTCTATTTAAAAAATGTCTTGTAATTTCTGAAAATAAACTTTGCTAAACGTTTAAAAGCACTTTAAATTTTTACGGCAGTGTTCAGTAAATTTATATGTATTGGGGAAACACATAGTTGGGGTTTTACATACTGCTTCAAACATTAGGAAAGAAAGTACTTTTAAAAAGATAATGAAATTGTCTCCTACGTCATTCATATTACAGTTTGTGCATATACGATCCTAATTTTTCTAGTTTTATTATATCCCCCTCCACGTGGGAAAATGAGATTAGAAACATTTAAATTTACAAAAATCCCCCGGATATTTCGATGGTAGTTTCACGATACTTTGCTTTTCCTTTTATTTTCAGTTAATCCTGAAATTTGACACAAACTAATTATTGTGATTTTTTTTCCTTTTCCGTTTGTTTGTAAATGTCGTTACCCCTTAGCTTAAACTTCCTTTTAAACCCAAATTACCATTTTAACCATTTACACTAATAACTTGGTCAACCTGAACTATTTAACAAATGGTTTACCTTCAAAACCCAAAGGAATCTATAGTGTTTTATCATAAAATGTTAATAAACTAATAATATTGATATATTTTGTTGCCATCCCCAAAACCAAAAAAAAATAATCCTGTTATCAAAACTCTTTTGGTTTTTAAACCCCCAAGTTAGGTATGGTGTTTCTTTACTTTGTGTTTCACCCCATAACATTAAAAAAACCCTTATCAGCAAATTTATTTACACCTAGTTTTAGTTTTAAAAACCACCATCGAAATTTTTTTATATCCACAAAAAAATTATTTTTTAGTTTCTGTAAGGGCCGTAAAAATCTAATCCCAAACAGCATCTCATTACCTTTATAAATAAAGGGTGTTTCCCTTTTCTCCGCAAACCCGCTCGGGTCTTGGTGGGTAATGTCTTTCAGGGAAAGACTGCAGTCTTTTATCATTCCTCCGTTTGTATAAGTCTCAGGGGGGTTTCGAAACCTCTCTCGACTCCTCTTTCCATATTGATTATGGCGAAGATCTTCCCTCTATGTCCAAATAGTGATGGGCCGAATTCTATTTTCCGTATTCGCGAAAAGCGTGCAAGCGAATATTTAGTTTTAATATTCACGAATGCGAAGCGAATCGAATATTTTGTTTTAATATTCGGAATGCGAAGAGAATTGCGAATATTACATAATATTCCAAGTAAAAAAACAAAATTTATTCATACGGGGAAATGAATTTTTGTATGTATTTAAGAGTTCAGCCCTAAAATATGATTCTCCCCCAGAAAAACACAAAATTCCCAGGAAACGCTATTTTTATTTACAGACGTCTGGTAGCTTAATATTTCATTTCTAATTCGTGATTTCAGGAAAGTTAGAAGGGGGTATCGGAGAGGTTTCATTTTGGTTTTCATCTGTGTCATGTAGGCTATAAATGAACTATTTAAAAAAAAAACCCAATGGCACGTGATAACGGGTACATAAGGTCGCGCTATTTTTTATGTTTTTGAGTGTCCTCCCCCGTCGTCGTCGCCCGACGTAGTAGGGAAATTTGAAAAGTATATACTTTCAGAAAAAGCAAAAACAACGCTGAAAAAAGGGGAGATTTACACTGACAGTCATATAAACTACTGTGTTTACTCATGAATACATCAGTATGTGTATAATTCGTAATAATGGCATGGCGACATTTGTGCAGGTGGCATATACTGTTATCTAAGTTAAAATAAATTCCATTTAATTTCTATGTTTTCCCGGTTGCGGGCCCAGGGGCCACTCCTACACGAATACTTTCATTAAATATCTTCGGGAATAATTATAGTGTCGAGGGGCCCAAAGGGCACTGGCCTTGGCTCCCCTACGCCTCCTCCCCCATTATTTAACTATGCTCGGCTAAAATATTAATTATTTATGTTTGCTTGTGTAATATTAGGTTTACTTTTTATATTTTTTTTTTCGTAAGGTTATTTATTTGGGCAAAAAATTCCATATTCGCAAAAAAATATGATGGAAAATGCGAAGCGAATGCGAATAAAGAAAAAAAATGCGAATTTCGCAATCGGAATGCAATGCGAATATTTGGGCTATCACTATCCAAAAAAAACCCCCATGGGGGGGGGGGGGGGGGTTTTTTTTTTTTTTTTGGGGTGTGTGTGTGTGGGTGTGTGGGTGGTGTTTGTTTTTTTTTGTTGGTGGTGGGGTTTGGGGTTGGTTTTGGTTTGTTTTTTGGGGGTAGTTGTTTGGTTTTTTGTTGGGTGTTGGGGTTGGGGTGGTGTTGTTGGGTTGTGTTTGTGTTTTTGTTTTTGTTTGTTTTGTTTTTGGTTTTTTTTTGGTTGTTTTTGGTTGGGTTTTTCTAATCTTAAATCTGATGAAGGTTTATTCGGGGTAACCCTTAGCCAAATCCAGGAACCCAATAACCAAACTTATTTATGTAACTTGTAAATTAACAGTTAACCCCCCTTTTCACCTCCAATTGTCCCCATTCTAAATGAACTTTTTAGGTTTCCTTTTAAAAGAAAATGAATGGAAATCTCACATATTTTTGGAAAATTCATTTTTTTGTAAAAATTCTAAGAATTTTGGTACCTGTGGCCCGCGCATTTTTTTTTTCTCCCTCCCTCTTGCCTTAAGGGTTTTATCCGCCCATTTGGATAGTTCGATGTTTTTTGGGGAACCACCCTACCTCTCCAAAAGGGGTTTAGTAAAAGTGTTGTCCTTTTTTCCCCCCCGCTGCTTTTCTTAATCTTTAAATTTCGCCCAGTGTTGCTTTTTTGGGGTCCCCCTTTAACCTAAATTTTATGTTTTACTCCCTCTGAACCTCAACGCTGCCTCCCCTTTCCGCGGCCCTGACCAAAGTTTTCTATCCTTCCCATCCCTATTTTGTCCACTTCCTAAGCAGGAGTTAACCTGTACATGACTTTTTTCATCCCCCTTTTGGTAAATCTGGAACTCCTTCCCGTTTTATTTTTTTCCACCCCCAAACAAATCTTGTCAAGAAGGGAGTGACAAGATAAAACCCCGAGCTAATTGGCCCCCCCCCTTTTTTTCATTCTTTTCTGTCTTTTTTATAGGGGTGGCAACAACGGGGGTTTTTGACATGTTTATTTTCCCTTAGTCCTTTGTGAGTAAAAAAAAAACCCCTACTTCACTTTTCACCTTTTTGGGGAAATCATGATGAAAACCGCGTTGGGGGTTTGACGTATTAAATAAACTGATCGTAAAACGTTTTGTGCTCGATATGGAAGAGGGTTTCGTTAATACGCTTAGCTTTGCTAGCCCAAAATTCTAATGAATCAACCCCAATAAAGGGTTTTACACATTCCCCACAGTGCGCTGATTCACGTCCCCCAAACCCCAATCAAAAAGACAGCATAATTTCGGGACAGGACGGATGAGTCGGGGGTCTGCTGGTGGGCCTAGATCTTAAGCCAGGTCATACTTCACAATAAAAGATCACGATCCACGATTACAAAAATAAGTTTAAGCACCAGACCAACCAGTTTATCTCAGAGTATTGACAAAAAGCAAAGGGTTTTTTAGTGAGTCGTTTGTGCCTTTTTAGGAAAACGGGTTTATCTAGGGCAAGTGTGTTTATGTGGGGGAAAAGGGGATTAGCCCCTATTTATTAAGAAAGGGGGATAGGTATTAATGTCAATTTTCAAAACCCCTTTTGTCTACTTCAGTTGTAGGTAAATATTTTGAATCTGTTATTGCAAAAAAACATTTGAGAGCTTTAGAAAAAACATAGTTTGGTAAAAATTTGCAGCGGGGTTCCCAAGGGTAGGTCATGTCTCACCAATTTTTTGAGTTTTCAAGGAAGGTTTTTTTGGGGCAGCTCTTTTCTAAAATCCTAAGGACGATCCCCTTAAAAGTCTATCATGCGGTACTTTGTCATTGCTTTACTGAAATCCAGGCTACAATATCATAATCCTCACATATCTGCTGCCCCATTAAAGTTCCTTTTAATTATCTTTACCTTTTTGGGGCAGCAGATAATGATAGGATTTTTGTATTGTATACCTGGCTTAGTAAGGGATTTGACAAGGTACCGCATTAAAACTCGTGAGGGGGTCGTTATTGGATTTGCATGAAAAAAACCCCCTGAAATTCTGATAAAATTTCTTCTGATGCTATCGGTTTTTCAGCTACATCATTGCTAAAAATTTAAACTTATCCCAATTTCGACTGTGTAAAAAAAAAACCACCCCCCCCCCCCTGAATGTAGGCCCCCACCAGGTTTCGCAAATTACATTTTTTTTCAAGCAAATAGAAAAATTGATAAAGATGAACTCATGCAAGAAATCTTTTGGGAAAAAAGTCTCAAAGGGCAAAACACAGAACCTTAAAAGGGAATCTTCATTCCAGGGTATGGTTAAATTTCAAAAACAAAAATTGCATTAGGGGCAAGTTCGGTTCTTTTACACAAAATTACAGTTTTGGAAAAACATGTTTATTACGAAGTTCACATGAAATAGTGGTTCAAAAAAACAAAACATATGTTAATATTTTGAAATTTTATGAGACCCTCTCTATGAATTTAACCCATATCCCTATCAGTATCAAAAAGCAAAGGACAAGAAAAACAACATGCAATATAAAGAGAGGGGACCAAAACCCCTGAAAAAAAGGGAAAGCTCTTCCAGAAAAAATACTTAGTTTTCGCTATATAATGAATATACACCCCAAAGGCTATATGATTTTTAACTACTGATAATTTACAGAAAAAGCATCATCGGTTTATATTTCCAAATACTTTTTTATGTTCCTGAAGTATTATGTGGTAGATAAATCATATCGAATTTTTTTTTTTATCTATAATTTTTTTTTTGTTTCTTCTCAAACGAAAAATCAGAACAGCATAATTATACTTCAATATTTCATCTAGCATCCCCCTTTTTAAACACTAGCCCCAAAGCCGCCCCCCCGGGGGGATTTTTTGCTAGCTCCTGCGGGGGCTATTGGTGGGCTTCGGCCCAACACCTGGTTTGGTGGGCCCTTTGGCCCCCCAAACAGACTCCCAGATAGCCCCTTCTAGCTTTTCCCGAAATCATGGATTAGAAATATATTATTAACGCCAACCCATTTCCCTCACCCCCCAAACCCCTTCACTCCCCCTTTTAAAAAATTATACCCTTTTTTTTCCTCACCCCCACCATTCACTCACCATTACCATCACCACCCTCTTCCTTTACCCAACCCCATACCCCCAACCCCCTTCACTCACCCATCACCCCCCCCCCCATACCCCCCAATTTTACCCCCCGATTCCTTTACCTCACCCCCTACATAAAGGTTTTCCCCAATTCTCGCAAACCCCCTTTTTTCACAATTCTGCTAATAGGCTGCTAAAAAAAGAAGAAAAAAAGTGATCGGATCATCTCATAAATGGGCTTAAAACCTTCCCTGCTCGAGCCGGTTCACAAACTGTGCCATATGAGGGGATTCCGCCACAGGGGGCGGCACCTGGAGCGGACACACACACACACACACACACACACACACACACACACACACACACACACTTTCGCTTATATTATTATAGATAAATAAAATAAAAAATCCTCTCAAATGTTATCTCGCTGAATCAATTTGAAGAAGGGTCAGATATCACACCAAAAATGAAAAAAAAAATCTTGAAATACAAACCAAATGCATGAGTGAGCTCAATCTTGGGTGTGAACAATACTGAGCAAAGGTAATTACTGTGTAAAAATATCAGCCATTTGCAGCCATAACAAAAATTAACTTGGACGATCCTCATAAATATGTTTATAAGGCACATGGAATAGATGGAAAGGTTTTTCGTTGTATTAGATCTTGGCTAAGAGATAGGCAACAAAGGTTAATGGTTAAATGGTCAAATAAACTACTAATGGTTTTAAATCTGAATGGGGCACGTAAGAAGTGGGGTTCATCAGGGGTCTGTTTAGGGCCCAATACTAGTTTTTATTTGCATCAACGACCTAGATGGTCGGATTAGCAGTGATATCAGCAAGTTTGGTGATGATACTAAGTAGGTAGGTAGGGTTATTAGATCAGTCTGATGTAAACAATTTGCAAGGAAACTTAGATAAATCAACTAGTGGGTAGTCAGGTGGCAGATGGAATTTAATATTGACATGTGTAGCGTAAATAATGTTGGTAGAAAAAATCTTTAAAATAATAGGTACACTATAGGCAATGTATCGCTGAAAAAATCAGAAATGAGAAAGAATTGGGAGTGAGGGTAAGCTCGGAGCTCCATCCTATTAAACAATGTATTGAGGTTAGAAATCGAGCTAATAGGGTTTTAGGATTCATTACCAGGAGTATTAACCCGGGACTGCGTGAGCTTTATGTTTTCCCGGGGCCAGATCCAGCAAACACATACGCCGGTGTATGTCAGTGTAAGTCGGAGATACTCCTCTTTCGAAAACTTTCTTGGATCAGGAGCTACATCTGCGCCAAATCGATGACGTCACAACGCCAGACTTTACCCCTCGGTGCAAGTCTGCGCCAACCCTCCCTGGCTGGATCCAGCAAGCGTACTTACTCCATTTCCGTGACGTCACAGGGCCAATATTATGGCATAGATTTACACCACCTCGATGAGGAGGTGTAGAGAAGGTGTATCTCATATATATAAATAAAATGTCATTTATTATGCCTAATAGACGTTACCACCGAGGTAAGGATTGAAATATAAGCCTATTGGTAGTCGGCAGCGGCGTGTGTTTACAAATGTTTAGGAGATACAAGCCTTAGAAAAAGTGCAGAGAAGGATGACCAAAATGATACAAGGGTTGCGTAACTTTAGTTATGAGAGGAGATTGAAGTTATTAAAATTACACTCACTCGAGAGACGCAGAGTAAGGGGCGATCTGATAGAAGTTTTTAAGTGGATAAAGGGATTTAATAAAGGAGAGGTAGGAAAAGTTCTTACGGCTTTTAACCAGGGTAGAACAAGAAGTAACGGATTCAAGCTGGAAAAGCGTAGATTTAGAAAGGAAATAGGGAAAAACTGGTTCACAAATAGGGTGGTGAATGAATGGAATGGTCTCAGTAGACAGGTAGTTAGTGCGGAGTCATTAGGGAGCTTTAAAGGGGAGCTGGATAGGTTCATGGATGGGGATGAAAGGTGGATGTAGGTAGTGTTAGGTGACAGGAACTACCACGTGTAGGCCTCGCGGCCTCTTGTAGCTTCCTTATGTTCTTATGTTCTTATGGTGGGAGGCCACCTCAGTCGTGTATGTAGGTACTGCCTTCGGTGTTTTTGTTGTATTAGTTCGTTATTGGGCAGCACCAGTTTTTTAGACCACTAGCGGAGTCCTGTGAGCAGAATTGTTGTGGGACGAGGCGAGCCTGGCATCCCGCGGCTAGATTAATGTTGTTTCACTATATCGTAATTTGGACGTTTTTGAGAATGAAACTTTTGTTCTGATGCCTGCCCCTCAGTGACCTTGCACTATGGTTAGGTCACTCAGGACGCTTGACCCTCATTGCCCCTGAATGGTAGTTAGGTCACGTTTGCTAGCCTTTAATGGTAGCCTACAGTCCCCGAACGGAAGGAATGCTCGCCACCGTCGGAGAATGTTCCATTTTGGAAATACTTTGGAACTCATCCTTCCGGCTTTGACTGAAATGAACTACCGCACTGTATTGTATGCTTATTGTACTTCACATCTGTAAAGGTTCCAGCGTGCGCTCAGCCTTGGTTAACCCACACGGCCGCTATGAAATATGAGGTGCCTCAAAAAATTCTAAGTCCAGTTAGGTTAGGTTAGGTATACTTTGTGGTTAAGGTTAGGTTAGGTTAGGTATACTTTGTGGTTAAGGTTATTAGGTTAGTTTGGTTAAGGTTTAGTTAGGTTAGGTATTTTTGTGGTTAAGGTTAGGTTAGGTTAGGTTAGGTATACTTTGTGGTTAAGGTTAGGTTAGGTTAGGTTAGGGTATACTTTTGTGGTTAAGGTTAGAAATACTTTGTGGTTAAGGTTAGGTTAGGTATACTTTGTGGTTAAGGTTAGGTTAGGTTCGGTAGGTATACTTTGTGGTTAAGGTTAGGTTAGGTTAGGTATACTTGTGTTAAGGTTAGGTTTAGGTTAAGGTTTTAGATTTTTACATATAGTGACTTTGATGATTTTTTGGGGGAGCCATTAATCACTTATATTTGCTTCCCCACCCAAAAACCCCATATTCCCGCCAGTTCCCCAGGCTTGTTCGCTATAGGGGGAAGAAAAAAAGATAGGGGTGAAGGACTTCTTCCAAAGTTTTACCTCCATTATTTTTACGTCGGCGAGAGTTCCTATTAAGCGACAGTTACAAGTTTATTTATTAACATAACAGTACCCAATCTATATTTTTAAAACAGCTTTTACCCGTGTTTGTGAATTCAGGGACCGAATATCGGGGTTTAGTTTAGTGATTGGGGGAGTCTGGGGTTTTGACATGTTACGTAACCAATGTCCATGTATCGTATTGAAGTGTAGTTTTAAATTATTTTGGGACAAGCGAAAAACTTGTCCAATACGAAATACCTTTTATTCTTTCATTTGCACCTATTACAAGTGGAACTCGCCGAAAACTTTTATGTCGGCAAGACTTCTCGGTTGGTGTTTCAGTTATAATGGACGATAACTGCGCGGTCACTGCCGCCATTACCACATGCGTTTTCTATATTTTTTTTTGTTTAGTATACTGTACAGTATTAATGCCCTTCCGCGTAACCTTTAAAACTTATGGTATTATTCTAGTGTTTGCCCATACTCCCCCCTCTCCCCCAAAACAAGCTTGGGGACCTGGGGGAATGCAGGATATATGGCTGGGGTACAAAATATGCGTCGCAACCACATACTTTTTGAGTTATGGAAATTAAAAAAATTCTCTAGATTTAGGGAAAATTCATTGGATTTCTTCTGAGTCCAGAGATGTGTGAACCTGACGATCCTCACAGAATGATGACTGAAGTGTTGAGAACCCCCCCCCCCCCCGCTAGGAGGTTAGGTTAGGTTAGATTTGGTTAGGTTAGGTTAGATTTGGTTAGGTTAGGTTTAGTTAGGTTAGGTTAGGTTAGGTTAGTTTAGGTTATCGGTGGGCCAAGCCCCCCGCTAGGTTAGGTTAATTTTGGTTAGGCAAATTTCTCTAGATATAGGAAATTACCCTAGATCTAGGGAATTTTTAACCCCTAAACAACTCTTAAATTACGTATTTCCGACGCATAATTTGTTCCCCACCCGAAAACCCCGCATTCCCACAGGTACCCAAACTTGTTTGGGGAAGTGGGAGAGTATGGGCAAACACTAGAATTTTACCAAACTTATATACATATTGTAGACATGATATAGTTGTCTTAGACTAATACTCATACAGACACAACCTCCCCTTCCAGAGGCCCCCCAACCATATAGGAGGTTTGGTTAGGGTATTATTGATTAGGGTAGTTATATTTGGTTAGGTTAGGTTAGATCTGGTTAGGTTAGGTTAGATTTGGTTAGATTTAGGTTAGGTTAGGTTAGTTTATCGGTGGGTCAAGCCCCCCGCTAGGTTAGGTTAATTTTGGTTGGGCAAATTTCTCTAGATATAAGGAATTACTTTAGATCTAGGGAGTTTGTCTCCTCTACACAATTCTTAAATTACGTGTCTCCGACGCATTATATTTTTTATTTGCTCCCCACCCGAAAACCCCGCATTCCCACAGGTGCCCAAACTTGCTTGGGGTTAGTGGGAGAGTATGGGCAAACACTAGAAATTTACCAGAAAAACTAGTCAGTGTCTCAGAAAATGACCGCGCAGTCCTCGTCCATTTTTTACCAAAAGCACTAATTTTAGGCAAGGAAAATCTAGTCAGTGTTTCAGAAAATGACTGCGCAGTCCTCGTTCATTTTTATCAAAAGCACTAATTTTACCCAAGAAAAAACTAGTCAGTGTCTCAGAAAATGACCGTGCAGTCCTCGTCCATTTTACCAAAAGCACTAATTTTAGGCAAGGAAAATCTAGTCATTGTTTCAGAAATGACCGCGCAGTCCTCGTTCATTTTTACCGGTATCTTTCCCTTAATATCCTACTAACCTAACCATTACCTTCGGCGAGAGTTTTCCCGGATTGTGTCAGGACGAGAATTTCGGTAGACGAGAGTACCAGGTACCGTTCTCATTATCCTGAATGATACGATTAGGTCACTCAGAATGTCTGCCTCTTAACGCCCCTTTAATTATATGATTATATGGTCAACCATGATGTCTGCCCCTTTTTTTCCCTGAATTATTAGGTTAATCAGGATGGCTGGCCCATTATTGCTCTAGAAATATTTATTAAAAGTCAATCAGGATGTCTGCGCCTTAAATTATTGCCTCCAAATTGTTTATTTCTGGTCAATCTGTACTGTCAATGGTACTCCTTAGTGGGGTACCGTTGATTCGGGCCGCCTACAGTAGCATGCATACCCAGCAGACAGGGCAGTTTAACGGTCGTTTTCAGAGACACCCAATTTTTTTTTCTTGGCCTACAATAGGGGCTTGTTCTAATGGAGATAGTTTTATTTTGCGCAAACCCATAAAAAAAATAAAAAAGTATACTTTGTGGTTAAGGTTAGGTTAGGTTTCATTAAAACCTATAAGGTTAGGTTAGGTTTCATTAAAACCTTTAAGGTTAGGTTAGGTCTCATTAAAACCTATAAGGTTAGGTTAGGTTTCATTAAAACCTTTAAGGTTAGGTTAGGTTTCATTAAAACCTATAAGGTTAGGTTAGGTTTCATTAAAACCTATAAGGTTAGGTTAGGTTTCATTAAAACCTTTAAGGTTAGGTTAGGTTTCATTAAAACCTATAAGGTCAGGTTAGGTTTCATTAAAACCTTTAAGGTTAGGTTAGGTTTCATTAAAACCTATAAGGTTAGGTTAGTTTCATTAAAACTATAGGTTAGTTAAGTTTATTTTTTCTATTTTTTTTTATTTTTTTTTGCGCAAAATAAAACTATCTCCGTTAGAACAAGCACCTATTGTAGGGCCCAAAAAAAAATAGTCGGTGTCTCTGAAAACGCCCGCGAAACTCGTCCAGTATGCATTTAATATAGGCGGCCTGATTCAACTGGCGGCCCGAATCAACTGTATCCCCTTAGTGTAGGGAAGCACACTCTGTTTACAACCGAGAAGTCCCGGTTCGATCCCCGGGTGGAGCGGAAACAGTTGGGCTGTTTCCTTAAAACCCGAGCCCCTGTCCCACCCAGCAGTGAATGGGTACCGGGTGTTAGCCGGGGTTTGTAACCCGCCTCCCGGGGTGCTGGCTTCGGCCAACACTATAAGCACTAGCAGACAGCTCTCTCTCGGGGTAGTCTGCGAGAGAGCTGTGGTTACAGCAGCGATCCATCTCAGCTGCGTCAATAACTGACGAAATTCTTCAATCATCATCATCAAACCCTTCCTTATCGCTTTTAAACATGATACATCGTTTGTTGTGTCAACCCAGATGCCAGCTGAGTAATCAGCTGATTAATGTTTGTAAACATTATTTATCACGTGACAGCCTTGTGATTGGCTGATAGATCTGAATAGATAATATAAACACTGCTGTGATTCGCTATTAGCGAGGATGACGTCAATGTATTCGCCAGCCAATCAGCTGTCTCTGTGGAGATACTCCGAGATACTCTTCCTTTCGCCCGGTGTAAGTCCATCTCGGCAGATTATTCAAACAGCCTCGGCGCAAGAGGGGGTGAGGGTTGCGCCGGAAGTAGCATTTACACCATACTTACACCGCTTGACTTACACTTTTTTGCTGGATCTGGCCCCCGTAGACCAAATTATTATCAACTTGTGAGTTAAAACTGCCAGCGACCACTGGCATTTCGAGTTTCAGTTCTCTCTAGACAGCGCAGCAAGATTACCTAATCTCTCATTGCCCATTGTATTTCTCAGTGTAGTTTTGATTAATTTCAGAGCAGAGAATATTCTCTCTGCTGAAGCTGATGACACAGGTAATACTACAGAAATTTTGGCCAGTCTGTAGAACTCAGGAAATGCCTCTTCATATGGACCAAGAATTCTCACTAAATTTAACAGTGATTTGGGCTTTTCATTGTCACTTACATCCTTATAGCGTCATTCTAACATGCGTTTTGCAGAGTGCAGCTCATGGTTAAGATCTTCCTCAATAACACGAAATGCATGAATAAGTCCAGACATTTTCTCAAAAGATAAGAACTCAGTACTTTGTGGATTCAGTGCCTGTAATGCTTTATTAAGTTCACATGCTTCATTACTGAAGCGCCTTGTCATTTATGTTAACATGATCTAAAATAGGATAGAAGAAGTTAATTCGTGTTGAATCCTTAACACTGAAATCAGAGTGTGTGCTCCCTGACTGTTTTCCAATAGAATCAGTAACAACAAAATCCTGGTGGGTGGTGACCACTGGGAGTATTCAAATAAAACTATAGATCAAGAAATATTTATACACATGTGTAAAAACCGATATATATTCATCCCTTGACGTATATGGGCACATCAACATAACTTCACAAAATATGTTATTACCTCATTATAAGGCACGAAACCAAATTTAAATGAATTATAAGAATATGTACATAAGAATTTTATGAACAACCACTCGTATATGAAGAATCTCCGAGGTCCACAAAAGAAATTCGGAAATTAAAATTCTGGCGGTATGTAGTACTTTTTTCCTTAACCAAAACGCCTCCATTGTGTAGACAGTTTCCGTTTCCTTGGTGATCTACACATTCTACACTCTGAAGTATCAAAATCATGAGCTGCTGAGTTTCTCTCAACTTCATCCCACAAAGCATCGGCAGTGGTCGCTGCCGTACAAGGCCACGAATGATCGGTCACTGACTTTGTGTTGTTATGTCGGTCCAGAGAACGGATATAAGACACGTACAAGAGGGAGACACGTACCAACACAAGGCATTATAGAAAATTTGACGTACAAGAGGGAGACACGTACCAACACAAGGCATTATAGAAAATTTGTAAGGGTAACTGGTGTAATTTAGTTATGTTCGTTGGTGTTAAAAGTGATCAATAGAAAGTATATGCATTTAACTCAGACTCAGAGGCATGTTTCTTTCTTTGAAGCAGAGGAAAAATATTTATTATATTTGAGGTCGAGGGTAAATCATCAGTAGAAATTATTCATAATACTCCATGCATGCTCCCTCAGTCCTACCTAGTGGAACACGGTTCCCACACCACACGGCAACCGTGGCCAGTGGGTGGGCACCTGGGGGGGCACCGGCTTCTCGTGGGTGGGCACATGCCCACCCATGCCTCCCCGTAGCTACGCTACTGCACTGTTCGGTTTATTCCCGATTGGTCTATTATTTAATAATGAAGCAATTTAAAAAAATACAGTCAGGAGTAGGCTACATTGATGGTTACAATCCTGCTACCTTTAGATAATGTCAAAATACGCTTTATCAACCGTGTTAGAGCTTCAGCGCATCCACTTTCCTATGATGCATCATTTATTAAAGCACCAATTCATACCTTCGCAGCTACCAAAAGCGATAAATTGGTTCACACTCCATTGCTTAACAATGTCTCTCAGATTCCTATTTGCACTAACCAATTGACTCCCAGAATCAGAGTAAATTGTCCTTGGGAATCCATGAATAGCCACAAATATCTTCAAGGTTATGAGAAATGTCTCAGTATTATATCACTCAGGTACATCAATGTTATATAGCTATACAGCTCGAATGACAAGACAATTAAAAATTACACCATAAACCTTACCAGTCGTTATTTTTTTAACAGTATCCTTAATTTATCACATCTATTAATATACCACAACAATATCAAAGCTACAGTTGTAAAAGGATATAACGGGAGCCGTTCTATCACTGGATAAATGTCCCATACAATGTCCTCCAGTCTGTTTATCAGTTTTCTTACGCATAACACATATATATCTAACTGATTTTATGAAACGTCCTACTACTGGAATCCAAAATTTAGATTATGCCTTTGTTAATGTTGACTCAACAGATGCATGATCAGAATTATGAATTTGATTTACATACAATTTTTTTAAATGTTTCCTAGGCATCAGTATGAACTCTTTGTTGTTCACCTAGGTACTTTAAGAATCCCACCTGCTGCTCTCAAATACAGGGTGTAACACGAGTTTCTGCAAATATTGATACAGGTGAAAGAACATGTTTTTCTAAGCAGAAAACATTATATATACATATGCTTTTTTGAAGCTTCCTATAGACGTGAGATGAAATGAGAAAAATTACCGAGGCCAGCAATTTCACATCGGGGGGCGACGTATGGAGGTAGTGCAGTGTGTACTCGCGGTTGCTTCTCGGTGAAATTTTGAATGATTTAATCATAATCTTTACTAGTAATGGAACATTACATTATCTTATAACGACATAATTGGTATTAATGGACATGTTATTACCAAATAAGCAGTACATAAAAAACAGCAGAGTTGTAATAAACAATACTGTAAAAGGCTAAGTGGCATCGTGTCGGAGCGGGGATGTGAAGACTAGTAGCGCGTTTTCGTGGCGTTCACCGCCCTGGGCCAGTCTAGTCCAGACCGGTGCAGACTGGACTGATGCTCGCTAAAATACATCGAGACTGGCCCCATCCCATTCGTCGTTCCTATTGGCTGGGGGATCGAGTGGGCGGTCCTCCGGGCAGAAATGCACACATTTTTAAAAAGCGCGCGTTTTATTTACTTGACTTCTCAATGGGAAGTCAAGTTGCAGGGATGACTATGAAAAAATGAATGATGAAATTTAATTTCATTTACCGTTAATAACACTATCTATAGTCGCCACTAGACTATAATGTCGCAGGGGGGCATATATTTTATATATGCCCCCCTTTAAAAAACTTTAAAGAAGACTGATCAACTGATCAATAGGATAGTTGACCTTAACAATCATTTTGAGCAGTTAATCAGCCATCTTTGAAGTTTTTCTTGGTCGCCCTGACCCTTTCTTCCACGCCAAAACAGTCTCTAACTCACCATCTTGCGCCCGCTTGCACCAGACCGAGACGGTGTGTTTGGAAACACACATCTCACTCGCTATTGGCCCATAGTTTTCCCACTTCGATACAAGGTACTATATGTGTCTTCTTCACAATGGATAGAGATTGCCCGGCATAATGCATTATTAACCTGGAGGAGGCGGTAGAAGATGGAGGGCGAATGGGGGTGTAGGAAGGTTGGCGAACCAAACACAACAACCTCTTCCTATGATGACTGGGAAGATACAGAGCTAGCAGGAGCGAGGAATCTACAGCAGACACACTAATGCACTGCCAGATAAACAAAAAACCGTAAAAAAATTCAATCGCTCCCACCGAAAATGGCAAAAAAGCTAAGGACGTTATTCCCGTCCTAAGCTTGTTGGCGTCCTAAGTTTTTTTTGTGCCGACTGTATATTATCAAACACCTATTCACCCAGGGAGCAGTGTTTCAGTATACGGGTAGGGTAATGTTCCGGGCACATTCGTTTGAAATGTTCTATGTTCTATTTTAATTACTACTTTTAAAATTTCCGATGTTTTCCCCAATTTTTTTACCCGGGGATCAGAAATTGGTTCAATTTTCAAACAAAAAGGGGGTGGGCTACACCTCAAAAAATACGAAATAAAAACCATTTCCTCCCTGGGTAAATAGTTTTTTTGACAAATATATACCAATTTTGTTTTCCTGGGTAAAACTTGGTAAAAAAACATTGAATTTTAATAGGATTATTAAAGAAAAAATAAAAACATTTCAAGCGAATTTGTCGTTGCCTAGACCCCTATCGTATCCCTGTAGCCTTTACTGAAAAAAACTGCTCCCTGGGTGAATAGTTTTTTGACAATAAAATCCCTTTTCACCTATGATAAAAATTTGGGGTAAAATTTGTCATTAAATTTTTTTTTTGGCCATTTAGCAGTTTGGTGGATCTGGCAATTCAAAAAATTAAAAGGGAAAAACCGTTCCAAAACGCTCACAAAATTTTTTTTTCATTTGTAAAATCGTTTTCCTTTTTCTCCCATGGCTGAATTTGTTTTTTTTTTCAACCGAAGGGTAGTTTCTGAGATTTGGCGCGAAGTGGGGCTACTGTGTTTTTCCCCCCAAAGGGGAAAAAAAAACCCCCAAAAATTTGGGGGGAAAAACCCCCAAGTCTGAAAAACCCTTTGCGGCCAATTTTTTCATTGTGACTTTTGCGCATGCGTCGTCTCCCCGCGCATGCGCATGACCATTTGGTAGCTACTGAGTTTAAAAGGTAGCTGGGAGATCGTAAAACCGGTCCCCTGTATAACGTGTAAAGAGTCCGTTTTCCACCTCATCAATAGTTTCTGCTTAGAAAAAACATGTTCTTTCACCGTTTTTAAATTTTATGCAAAAAAATCGTGTTAAAACCCCTTTTGGACCTACACTTAAAAATTTTTAGGCCAATCTTTGGGGCAATGTAGCTTGAACCAGTCAAAATCAAACCGAAATTTTCTGCTTCTTTGGTATCATTAGAAATCGGGTTCCATTTTTACTCTTGACAAAGATTTTTGAGCCCATTTACTTCAACACCCCTATAGCTGTTTTTTCCCCAACATCTTTGGATAGTTGATAATATATAAATATTTTTATATAAAAAATTATATATATATATATATATATATATAATATTTTATATATATATATAATATTTTATATTTTTAACACGAGTTATATGTGGTGCCGGGGTTTTTCGTGGGTTTTGTTATTTGGGACACCTTTATTTTGAATGATTTTAAAATGATTGGGAATTTCTACTTTGATTACAACGAATTGAAATTTAAAATTTTGTCTTATGACTTACTTTTAATTATAATACCACATTTTCCGCTGCGGAGAGCTGAAATGGGAATGAATTTAAAAGGGGAAAGGGGGTAGGATTTTTAAAGGGGTTGGGGGGAAGGGGTGGGGGTTTAAAGGGAGTAAGGGGAAAAAGGGCTGCCACCAGCTAAAGGGAGTATTTTCTCGGGTTTTAAACTCCCTAAAGCACGTTGAATAATATATATTTTGATTTATTTGGTAGCCCGGGGTTGATACTTAGAATTCCCCCGATAAGGCTGAAAACTCTTTTTGAAGGGGGGGGAAGAAATTTCCCAACCACAGAAAAAATCCCCTTTGATTTTTTTACTAAATAACACAAGAACTATTTTGAAAAAATCATCCTATTTATTCCCTCATGAAAAAATTTTTTTCTCTTGTTTGAGATCTTAGACACACATATAAGCTCTAGTTTCCCACACAGGAAAACCTCCAATCCGACACAGAAAAAATCTCCAATCTGACACAGGAAAAATCTCCAATCCGGGCACAGGGAAAAGCTCTTTCCCTCCGCACAGGGGAAAGGGTCTTGAAAGAAAAAACCTCCCTCACTGGAAACCAAATTTAAAGAATTATCATTTTTCCCTATATAACATACCGCTGAATACTTGTAGGTATACATGGAGAATTTTTAAGGGGGGGGAATTATAAGGGGTAAAAATTTTTTTGCGTTTTACTTAAAACCCCTGTGACGGGGTTTTCCGTAACTAGACGTCCCTGGAGCCCGGAGTGAGGGGATGAGAGACTGGCCCTTAATAACAAATTATAAGGATGGGGGCAAAGGGCCCCCTATGCGTTAATGAAACTGAACAACGGTTTCCAAAATATGAGCATATAGATAGATATATTATAACAAGAAGGGGGGGGGGGGAGATAGGAGCGAGTTACTGAGGGCTTACCTGGAGTGAAGGGAGTGAGAGACTGGCCCCCCTCGCTGGGCCCCAAAAACAACCCGAAAATTGAGAGAAGCGGGGAAAAAAAAGGGAAAGTTTTGGATCCTTGGACGGCCCCTCCCAAAGGGATTATGACCTCAATGACTCTAATTTTGCTAAAGAAAAAAAAAATATGCCCTATAAATTGGCTGCCTATGAGCGTTTTTTTTAAATTTGTTTTAGGAAGAATTTTAAAATTTTTTTTACCCTTTTATCCAGGGAAAGATATTCTCCCTTTTTGGGTAGCCTCCGAACATGTGTTTCCAGAGCGACGAGGTAGGGGAGACGGAATAGAAATTTGGTCGACTCTCAATTTAGCGAATAACACGACTAACCCACCCATTTATGAACGTGATCTTTCACTATGGTGTCTTTTTTGAAGGACTTTAAGAATCTAAGAGTGTTCCTTGATCTGATAGGAGGGTGAGGAAAGGAGGACAGTTTTTGAATCTACCAGTTACCGATGATCGCGAAATAAATGTCCCACGCATTTTGACTCGTATCCGGATGTCTGGGGGGAGGGAGTGAGGGAAGGGGGGAAGATAGAAGTGAGAGATAGAAAGAAAGAAGATAGAAGGATAAATATTAGGCGAAAAAAAGTTTGATTGACCTTAGTATAATAAAGAAAATCTGTTCCCCCCAGATGCGGGGTCTAGGTGGCAACTTGCCCCAAAAACAGTGTATGGTTATTGAAATCTTTTATCCTTTTTACAGACCTAATCCGGAATTGTATGATAGAATTCCCATCCTATCTCTTCCGAATACCGGGCATTACAATATATATATATATGCCTTAAGTGCCAATCTTTGGATGACTGTCTGTTTTTATGCGGCCAACTGCACTTTCGCTGCTAACAGACAACTGAAATATTTACAATTCTCAACTTTCCAACGCACATAAAGCACAGCATCCCACAGCATTTGAGCTAGCATCAGAAAATATAATCAGACTCGACCTCCCAAATTACTCTGCAAGGCAGATGCAGCTTTCATTTTTTATGTTATCCAACTCAAACATGTTTGTAAACTATTTAGCTCACTTATCATACATCTCAGAGGGCATGGGGAAAACCCAAATCAACTATTATCCTCCTCATCAACCATTTAAGCAAGTTCTCTTAGTATGAATTTAGTTAGCTTTAGGAGTGAAATTAACCAGGGTATTCTACCCAGGGATCAAATACAAGGACAGTATTGACTCAATACAATCCTCCTAGTCAATATTGGTTAGATTCGTGCTTGCAAATCTGATGAAATAATGCCTTGATCAACATAAATTTTTTGTATTTCTTTGAGAAATTCAATCTCATTTTACAACTGAAGTGATCACTTTTGGGAAACCAGATTAGACCCAACAAATTTTCCTCTTCAGAATCCAGAACATTTACTGCTTGTAAATTCCTTCTTTCATGTTTGCAGATATAACCCTATGTTTGACCAGAAATCCACCATACGATAGTGTTCTGGTTTTCCTTTTCGCGAGTCCTTAGTGAGCTCGATCTGTCATCTGGTGGCCGTCTGGGAACTACACGCGGAGCTAGAATGTAGGGTCTGGGGGTGTGGGGCTCGACTTATTTTCTATTATTCCCTACCAAACCAGCTACAATTAAGTGTTGTCATGGTCAACATAGGCTTATGCAAATGGAAATATACGAGTTTTACATTATTCATGGCGTTATAATGAGGATTGTTGGCAAAATAGAAGCATTCGATCACAGGTGTCCTACAAATTCTACTAAAATACTGTAAAGGAAGCTTCAAGGCGGGTGCATGGGTTAATATTACCTTTCCTTTGCAAAGGAAAGGTAATATTAACCCATGCACCCGCCTTGAAGCATTCCTTTACAGTATTTAGTAGAATGTTGTAGGACACCTGTGATCGAATGCTTCTATTTTGCCAACAATCCTCATTATAACGCCATGAATAATGTAAAACTCGTATATTTCCATTTTGCATAAGCCTATGTTGACCATGACAACATTTAAATTTGTAGCTGGTTTGGTAGGGAATAATAGAAAATAAGTCGAGCCCGACACCCCAAGACCCTATATCTAGCTCCGCGTGTAGTTCCCAGACGGCCACCAGATGACAGATCGAGCTCACTAAGGTAGTCTATTCTACTCACACAGGTAACTCACCGAAAATGCCGTAGATGAGTAATGTCCAGTATCACACGTTTCAATCACTTGTATACGCTAGAATGTTAATAAGTGGTTGCGTGAGGATGTAGAGAGACGCTAGGGTAATTGAGGTAGTATAATTGTGTAAATCTACACTATATACAAATAACGAAATGGGTAGGAGTCCCTGAACCAACCTCCGTTACCTCCCAAGGCAAAGACTATCGCTCCCCTCCCGTCTGTCGTCACCGGCGTTGAGCCGCCGCTGCTTCTCCCATGCAGGTGTCGACTACTCTTTTATCTATGACACATATACATCTGCTCCACTATTAATCATATAGTAAAGAGCAAGTAAGGTTTCTACCATAGAATAAACTGATAATATAACTAATCTATATAAATATCTATTATGTTACCATCTATTCATAAGAGATAAAAATAAGCTACTTGACATCTCTACAAACCTGCCGGCTTCTCAACTTGCTGATCCATCAGTAATGCAACCGGGCCGGCAATACAATGTACCACGCCCACACATATGCCTTAACATCGCTCGGTCACGCGCCTGGCGCGCCCACGCGGCATAAGAAAATGTACCTAACCGTGTTACAAAAATGTGTAATACCTGTCAGACTTGTGAAGATTAAGCTTTTCCACGTAAATATACTTGCCCAACGTGATAGCTCGCTTGACACAACAACAAAGTAGCTATAATATACTGGGATAGAAAACAATGGGGTTTAGGTAATCAGGAGAGGCGTCTCCAGAGCCGCGGCAAACTGCGACTCGTCAGAGAACTCTCAGAGAAGGTATTAGTAACAAAAGATATTCTAGAGAATGTTACACATTGAAGAGATTTAGCGGAAACATCGAGTGGAGACGTTTCTTGTAAAAGCTTCCTGGAAGCATAACAAAAACCAACACTTACATAGTGACCAGAAACCCGTTGATAGGAAGTTCCGTAAGGGCAAACGACAGTCACATGATGTTCGCTCATAAAGAAAAACATTGATACCCTGAACGGATTCAATGGG
>JACEEZ010020410.1:0-28375 GCA_016584305.1 Chionoecetes opilio | reverse complement strand
CCCATTCACGCCCAGATCTTCCTTTGCTATATTAAATCGTTTGTGTTGCCATGTTAAAATACGGAAAAGTAAACTAGAAGTACCAAATTAGCTAGTAGGGCACAGGATACTAACATGTCATATCTAGAAATATTGTTTATATCACCCACAAAATCCTAAGGGTACCTAAATTACAATGGAAATTACGTTCTAGCCTCAATGGGTTCAGAAAAAAAAAAGACCTTCCATGACAAGAAAATATTCTCCTCGTCCTCCTCCTCTTGTTATTCCTCTTTCTATTATGTGCTTAATTTTTTTTCACAATCATTGTCTATATACGTCTCTTTATCTAAAACTTTTTTCTTTTTATATCCCTCCTCTCCTCCTTCCCTCCATCATCCTCCTTCACCAGTAAAGGGAATAACAAGGGCCTCTCACACATAAACCCGGTCGTCGTACGCTTATCTTTGAACCCCGAAAACAGGGGGCTAATGGGAAAGAAGGACGAATGGAAAGGATGAGAAGTAGAGGTGTGGGGTGTTGGGGGAGATTTTTTTTTTTTTTTTTTGTTTTTTTTTAACATCCTTGTTCCTTATAGCGCTGTAGGCCGTGGTGACACAGGGCTCGGATGGTAGGCTTGGAGGGTTCACTTGAGGGAACCCTGATGGCTGGTCCTCGCCGTGGTGGCGAAGGCAGGATTCTTATTAGTGCGCCTGTGTATTAGAGCTCATGACGCCCCCCTGTGTCCTCCGAGCACTAGCAATCGAAGGTAGAGTTGATGGGCAGGGCATGTTGGGTGTTCTTAGGCCACTCGACGGTGCAAAAAGGGCTTTGATTTTCTTCGGGGGATCAAAACTCGGGCCACGAGAACGCCAGTCGGAGACGCCTAACCACTTTCCGCTACCGCCTCCCCAATCGATAGGGACGATTGGAGAGGGGGAATGGAGAAGTGGGGGCAGGGGAGTTAAAAAGGTATTAGAAGGGTGAGGTTGAGGTTAGAACGGTTAATTTGTGTGTTGTTATTTTGGTGGTTAATTTGTTGTTGTTGTTGTTATTGTTGTTGTTGTTGTAGGTGGTGGGTTGGTGGTGGCTGGTGGTGATGGGTGTGGGTGGTGGTGGTGGTGTTGGTGGTGGTGGTTGGTGAGTGGGGTGAGTAGCGAGAATGTCGAAAAAGATGATGATGGTAGATCACCGGTACCTACCTGGGGGCAGTGCGCCCCTAAGGGGGGCGTGGGGAACAAAGAGAAAAACAGGAAGAACTGTCAAAGTATAACTTGAAAGCTCGGTCTTCGCTTTAACAGGGAAGCTCACTCCGAGAGTGAGCGAAGAAAGTCGGCGTACAGAAAAAAAAGTTGTGCGTTAAACTCTGCGGTAACGCCTTGTCATATTTGTGGCCAGTTATAATCCTAGGACCGTTACGGAATGTTTTGTTTTATGTTACTACTATTATTACGTACTATGATTGTCATTCTTCTTATTAGTATCATCATTATCATTACTGTTATCATATCAGAGTTGTTGTTATTTGTAATAAATTTAGTATTATTGTTATTATAATAATTAATGTATTACCAAATACTATCTATCATCTTATTGAGGGTTTATTTTTTCCTGTTTTTACATTCACAAAGGACTGGCAAGGGAACAACAAAAAGAGGTAACACAAAGCCCGCTTAGTGCCATTCCCATAAATGATAGATGACAGTATGATAAAATAAAAAACATGGAGGGGCCAAAATTTAGTTCGGGATGAGTATCATCAATTATATCATTAATATTTATATCATGCCAATTATCATCATATGTCTATTATATTACATTTACATAATATTATACGCGTCAGAGCGTAAGTCTATTTTAAAAGGCTCTCGCTCGCTCAGTGGCGTCGCTTGGGTATGCAAGGTATGGCACTCGCCATACCTTGCTTGAAAAAAAATGTAATAATAAATAATTATTATTAAAATAATAAAACGTTTATTTCACCGACGGCATAAGGAAAAAAAGAAAATTACGCATGTAATGAATGATAACGCTAGGTAATCCACTCGGCATGAATACAAAGATAGGGCTCATAAAGAATGGTCTTTGAATTATTATACCGTTCATAAACTCAGCGCAGCCTATGTTTGGTGGAGCTGCGGCGTTCCCACGCGTGGACCCTGCAAAGAGAAACTGCTGATATTCGCGGGGATCGTTTTTTGAACCGCGGCACATAGGCGGGGCGGTATTGGTTGGCCGGAGCGAGGCAGAATGATGGCCCATGGAGTGGGGAGGAGTGGTTATTCAGCTCTCGGGATTGGACGTGGGGTCCACGGGCCTGCGCAGAGGCTAGGGGTGATGGATGTAACACTGTCGAGGAAAAGTCTCACTTCAGTATCAGCTTGAGTACGGGTGAGGTTGGGTCTCGCGATACCTCGCTCCCGCCGCACATGACATAGTTTTGTGATCGATGTGGTTGAGGTTTCCCTCGGTGAGCCCCTTTAAGTGGCAGGAGTGTTGAAGTGCACAAAAAATTTTAGTTGTTTTTGTTTGTCTTTTTGTTTTGGCTTATTCTCAGCACACCCACCGCAGCCGCTGTAGATTGAGCGCATCTCTTTTGAATATTCATATAAAACTTTGTTCTGCCACCAGCAAGCCTATAGGCGCTTTAGTGAGCGCTCCTCTTTGAATTTCATTGAGCTTTCCCTGCACAGCCTCCGTTTTGAAAATCGAGAGCGGGAAAGACAGGCTTTATGCGTCTGGCAATTCGGAGTTAACAAGCTATGTGTCCAGGTGGGTAACAAAATGACACGTTTAACTGATAACAATCAAATGATAAAACTGTACACAATTGGACAATGTTTAACATTGACAAGCTAGATGGCTAGCTTTAGCCTTCACAATTGGTCCGGTTTTCACTAACTAAACGTTTGTATGGTGAACCAAGTATATTCTCAACAATTACAGTACGAAATTGTACTAAATTGAATTCCAGAAGCCTAACACAAATTTGTGTACGAGTAAGTTATAGGCCATATGTGTGCAGTGAAACACGCTTTGATGTCTGACTTGTACTAGGTGACTGACTAGGCATGGCAGGTAAAAAAAAGAAAATGGACAAGGATGTGAAAGGCAACAAAAAAAGCAAAAGGACCTTTTTGGTCAGGAAGAGGGCAGCAGGAGATCAAAGGCAGGAGAGACAAGTCAGGGACAAAGGTGAGTCCTACAATAATGTGTGATTTTAACAGTGCAGTTCATAATTCAGTAATCCCTTACTTCATAGAGTGAGAATAGCTAATCTGGTTTGTTTGTTTCAAAGGAGAATTGAAACAGGTCAGTCGACTGACTAGATCAGACAGCAACAGTGACAGCAGGCTACTGAGGAGTGGACAAGCAGTTTTGAAGGCAGTTGAAGACATAAGCCCAAATCGAAAAACACCAACCCAGTACAACCCATTTTGAGCCAATTCTCCATGATGAATGGTGAGAAGGTTTAACACGCAGATTTACAAAGGAACATGAATGGATGAGTACTCCAGCAAAAGGAACAGTGTGTTTTGTTTCGCGTGCAGGCACTTTGGTGGGGTGTACAACAGCCCAGAGGGACAGGCTTGAGAAACAGAGTCTTTATCGTCAGGGGTTTTCCGGCTGGAAGAATATGCAGAGCCAAACTTAGAGAACACAGCAAAAGCAGGCGCGGACATCAGTGCAGTTTGTGGGATGGGCTGATTTGAAAGAATAAGTCGGGCACAGGACAGTCTATAGCATCTGCTAATAGTTTCCAACAGGTCAGTATGGAGACGGAAAAGAAACAAAGAGATCACTTTAAAGCACTGCTCAATTGTAAAATCCCGCTGGGTCGTCAGGGCCTTCCTTCTGAGGACAGTGAAGAGGATGAGGGCAGATAACAAGTGGAATTTCCTGGGTGCACAGATCTCTTGGCGCAAGAGTGGCAAAGAGGGGGGGGGGGCACTGAGGGGGACAGACTTATGGGCCACTAATCATCACAGAGTCCCAAAAATGGAGATGATTAAGGTTTTGGAGAGAAGATAAAAGATAATTGTTGACCGGAAGTTGAAAGAAGCAGGATATTTGTCAATCCTAGTTGATGAGGACTAAAGATTATCCAAAAAGGCCAGCAGCTAGCAATTTTGGTCCGCTTAAACAATGCATGGTTAAATAAAAGAAAGGGCTATGGCACCTACCATATGTGGACTTTCGGCAAAAGTCTTCCGGCCATCAGCCATATGGTGAGAATATCAGCCAAAGGCATTGATATGCCAGCTATGTGTGGGACAGTGTTAGATGGGGCCAGTGTGATGAGAGGCAGGTTAGAGGATGTGCAGGCCAGGATTTCGAGAAGATAGTGCACATGCAGTGTACATCACTTGCCATTGCCCACAGAATGAACCTCGTACTGGTGAATTTATTATGACATATTCTATGTTTGATGTTTTCAATATTGTACAAATACTGTACAATTTAATGCAAAAGTTGATACTAGGCACACCCTTTTTCTTGAAAGCACAAAACCCACATCTTGCCCAACAATTACTACCAAAAATGAGGCCACCTGTACCACCAGGGGCTCAATGTACAGAGATGTTCAGAAAATCAAGCTCGGTATGAAGCTATAATGGCATGCTGGATGCAACAATGGCGCCTCATGCAGAATGCTCGGTTAGAAGCGCAGGGCTGAAGGTTGAAAGTGGAATCATTCCATTTTGTCCTCCACTGCTATGCCATGGAGAGAGTCTATCGGTGACGTATGGGTTGTCTTGAGCAGCTTCAGACTCGAGGTCTGTCATCTCAAAGCGCAACTCATAAAGAGTACCAAAGCACTACTCAGAGAACATGAGGGTCAGAGAGGTTGAGTGCAGGCACACGCATGATGCCAAGGCATTTGCCTCCAAAGTAGGCCTACAGACTGAACGCCCCATTCCCCGACACGGAGAGCACAGTAGTAAAAGCCTAGCCGGTTTCCTCCTGGAGGTCCCCACTGGCAGAGACAGAAGAAGAAGGGTGACGCGAATAGGAAGATGTTCTTTGAGTCCTGATGTTCATCACTGAATTCACCGGGCGCCTTTTCTGAGAATGAGGGTCTCATCTCCTTCCATCCAGGCATGATGTTAACTCTCCTATGGTCATGGATGTTATCTACTAATTTTCAGTGTTGCCAACCTGTATGAGAGCCATTATTGAATCCACCACTGCTCAGGGTCCAGTGCCACTCAGCAAAAAGCATCCTAAGCATGAAGAAAAGAGGATGAGAGAAGATGTGATGGCAATGGCATCCTTGCTCTCTCTCTCGAAGCTTAAACACCCTGCACGTGGCCTTCTCAGAAGTGGTGAAGCTTTTTTCAGGGATTGTGGCCACCTACCTGTTTTACTGCTCCAATGAACGTTCTTCTCTGTGCTCAATCGAGTGAAGACGTACCTGAAGACCACAAATGGGGCGATGAGAGGCTGACTCACCTTATGCTCATGGCAGTAGGCAGAACAAGTAGTAAATCTCTCAACATGGATGATCAGAGTGAACGACTTTCGCCATAGATGAAACTCCGTCGTCAGAGGGCCTCTGATGCATTGAGCCAATCTAATTGTTATAAGATGATCTTTAGTAATCTAAGTATAGAAATATTATGACCATATTGTTATTATTAGATTTCACAAGCAAAACTCATAAAAAACATCATTTCTTACCACAGCTCTGGTTTCTGGAGAATAAAAATGAAACTAAAATCTAGCTTTTCTCGTTTCTACAGGCTTTCTAGCATCAACCCACATGCAACCTGTCCTGCACTGCTCCATCTCCAATGAAACACGAACTCCACTGAATCCACCAGGTGACCTGGAATCTGGCTATTTTACCCCGATGGGGTGCCTGTAATCACTGTTGTTCATATTTCAATAAAAAAATATGCCCCTATACTTAAAGACTGTAGTTGACTCCTTCTATCATTACTTTGATTAATTAATCTATATAATAAAGCTGAAACGTCTGTGTGTCTGTCTGTCTGTTCTGTCCATCTATAGCAGTGGTCCAACTGGGGGGGTAAAATTACCCCCGGGGGTAATGAGCTATACCTCGGGGGGGGTAATAGAGGCAACTGAACTGAAAAGTATTTTTCAATGTTATGAAAAGTATATGAACAGATCGTGCTGAATGTGTAGATGAAAATAAATCAATTGAAAGTTTAATTTGCGTGAACTATCTGTGTCACCTAAGTGTAGCATATGTGCAGTTATACACCTTTGTGCCGAAAACCCAAAGACTTTTTACGATGTGCCCACAAAGGAAGGTTTAGACCATGGTCCAACGGTCAAAAATCCGTACAAAACTCGGGCAATTTAATCCAGAAAGGTATTGTAGTCCCTCTTTTTTTTCTGCTTTGGAATATGGGTAGTTTTGGGAATGTGGAGCATAAAATTCTCGTTTTCGAGTTACATTGTCCTAATATCCTCTTAAAACATGACATTTCAATTTTTTTGTGCTCGCTTACCTCGCATCTTTTATTCTTACATTACACCCATGCACTATAGAAATGGTATAGACGACACGTATATTTGTCAGACACTTTCGAGTGAATAAATGTTTGCAAATTCGTTTGCACAATATGTCACTTATGAGGTTAGAATCACTGACAAAATTAAGAACGTTAAATTAATTTCCCCCCTGCATTCATGCAGTGTTTTCGTAGAAAGAGTGTTCTTTACTCTGTGTGAAATGCGGGCAAATCAACAACTCTGCCCGGCCCCCCCCCTTCAAACCAACGAGTCCCATACGCCTATGGGTGTAGGTGCGGAGGACGGTGGTTTAAAATGTTTATTAATATCTAAATAAAATTAATCGGTTGTGAATGAGGAATGGCTCCAAAATATACGTAAGATTGCAGTACAAAGCATGCCAAAAAACCTTTAAAACATTTTCGGGGCCCTGCGGGGTGGGCCCCAGACCCAAGCCGTGCAGGGCTTTGCACCTACGGCGCTCGCACCACGTCAGTCTTGAGATGTTACAAGTGAAAAACCAACCCGTGCAAAACATTAAGTTTAGAGCCGACCATAGCCTAGGGGTAATGGGACTGGGAAAATGTTGCATTTGGGTAACGGCCCCAAAAGGTGGGAACCACTGCTCTCATTTAGGAAGAAAGCAATAGAATATACGTATAAAAAACTAAAAATTTATTCATTTGCTAGAATTTCCCGGAGAAAGCAATGGTAATAGTCACAATTCTCAAAAATAGGCCCGCCACCTTAAAATGGCCGCGCTGCGTGCAGAATAAAAAAAAAAAATTAAGTCAATTCGTATATTACATTGGCCAGAAGGAAACGCTTATCATATAGAGAAAATTTAGCAGACATTTGTTATACATGTTCAATACAGTTGAAGTGAATAACTGGGAATATGTATTAGAACAATTTTGTCACTCTTTTCAAACCCAGTCCCCAAACGACGGGTGTTTCTGCTAGTTCATATTATAAAAATGAATGTAAGACTCACAAATCACCAAAATGGGACTATTGCACAAATGATTTGAAAAAAAAAAAAATTCAAAGGTACCTTGCAATACCTTGGCTTTTGCTGAAATGACGCCACTGCGTCGCTTTCTCGCTCACTGGTTGGAATCTCGGCAGACGGGCCACCACGTAGGGTGATGTGTGTTTTTGCACTGAGGCGGGAAATGACGATCGCTGGTCTTTTTATTTTTATTAACAACGGTTATAGCTAACAATTGTCTTCCACGCCAACATCTCACTTTCCCCGTACCACATTTTTTTTTTTTTTCTTTTTACATGTGTGCATATACGCCTGTAGGCAGTGGTGACTTAGGGCTCGGATGGTAGGTCTGGGTTCACTTGAGGGCCTGATGGTTGGTCCTCGCCGTGGTGGCGAAGGCAGGATTCTTATAGTGACGCCGTGATTTAGAGGCGCATGCCACACCCCCTTTGTCCTCGATGCACTCGCAATCGAAGGTAGAGTTGATGGGTCAGGGCATGTGGGTGTTCTTAGGCCACTCGACGGGCAGAAAGGTTTTGGTTCATCTTCGGGGATCAAACTTGGGTCACCGACGAACGCCGTTAGGAGGACGCTAACCACTCCGCTACGCCTCCCCGCTTGCTCTAAGCTGCTTCCTAACTGCCTGCTCCCACTAGTTACAGTGGGTACGTCTTACCGGCATGGGAGCCAGTACTGAGTCGGCTTAGAAAATTAAAGGATATCTTTTCACGAATCTCTGAATGTGACGTCACTAAAAAAGTACATCCTTCTATTCCTATCAAATGGTTTAAGGAACCTAGCTGTGCTTTTGTTCCAACTCTGGAACAATCAGGTCAAAAGCTTCTTAACTCGCTGGACTGTGTACTATTCACTATCTGAAATCGATCTCATGTTTTGGCTTGGTAAATGATTTACCGTATTTCTGGTTCCATTTAGTTGATGGAATGCACTATATTCTTCTCTCTCGCGCTCTCTTCTCGTATCTCTGCTCTTAGATTCTAGCGCTATCTCTTCTTCTCGCTCGCTCTCTACTCGTATCATCTCTGCTATCTCTCATCTATATCTCATCGCTCTCGCTCTCCCTCTTCTCTCTTCTTCTCTCTCACTCTCTCTCTCCTCTCTTCTCTACTCTCTCATATCTCTCTCTCTATCTTCTCCTCTCTCTCTCTCTTCTCTCTCTCTCTCTCTCTCTCTCCTCTCTTCTCTTCCTCTCTCTCTCCATTCTCCTCCCTTTCTCTCTTCTCTCTCTCTCTCTCGGCCTATCCATATACCTTTGGCTTATTCTATTTAGTTAGGCTTATCCAGGCTAGACCTATTACACTCCCAGGCGGCCGCAGGCTAATTTATATTGTAAAAAAAAGAATGGGGGCCACGCTATGCTGCGCGGGGCTCCGGTGCTACATTTCCGTCGCATTAGCCTTGCGCTTGCTCAAGAAAATTACGAGTAGAGAAACAAATTATAATAGCAATGAAAAACATGATATATTATAATAATAATGATGATAATAAGGTCTTTCGAAAGTAAATGAAACTGCTGACTGCCTCACAGCACGTCAATGAGTCCGGGGGTCACGTCCTTAGTCTGGTCACTCCGCGGCCCATCTTCGGGGAAACCTCCAGCCACTCTCTCAACAAATATATCTATGATATATATATGCCGGGAAAATACATGTCATTCACACCTCACACACTCACACACACACACCCCCCCCCCCCCCACCACACACACAAACACACACACACACACACACACCACACACACACACACACAACACACACACACACACACACAACACAAAAACACACACACACACACACACACACACAACCATTGCCATTTATGTGGTTAGCCGGTTCAATCCTCGCTCGCTACGGGGATTTCTTCCACCTGATAAATTCGGGCGGTTACTGTCCCACCTTGAACTAGGGGATAGGGGTGTTGTTGCCTTGTGTGGTGGTCGTCCTAGCATGTACCTATGATGGGTCAATAATGAGCTCCAAGCTCCGCTCCCGGGGATGGGTGAAAACTGGCGATAGCGAGTCCAGTTTGCGTGGACAAGACCATGGGGTGAATGACACCCACACACACACACAACATTTTTGGACCAATTTTAGTTATCGTCCTAAGTTTTAAGCGAAATTTTGGTTCATATTTCATCCTGAGAGATTAACGGAAGATTCTCATCGAGTGGTGTAACGACAAATGTTTCATTACAAGTGGAAATATATATATATAAATATTGTATGTTCATATATCAACGTATATTTCAACATGGGTCCCTTCCTCACTCTATATATGGTTATGTGGTGCCAGGGTTTTGTGGGTTGTTCCTGGTGCCTTTCTTATTGAATGATATTAATTGATTAGGATTTTACATTGATTACAACTGAATTGAGAATTGAAATTTGTCTTATGACTTCACTATTTGATTATAGTACGAACACTTCTCGCTGCGGAGAGTATTGAAATGGGAATGAACTTAAGGGGAAGGAGTAGGAGTTAAGGTTAATGGGAAAGGGTATGAGTTAAGGGGTAAGGGGAAATGCTGCCACCAGCTCAGGCAAGTAGTTCTATGGTTTTACTTCCTGGGCATGTTTGAATAGATATATATTAGATTTATCTTGGTAGTCGTGGTTGATACGTGGAATTATACCGAGTAAGGCTGACACTCTTTTGGAAGTGTGGGGAATTACTGTCCTAACACAGAATAATCACCTGAGGTTTCTACTAAATGACACAAGAACTATATTTGAAACATCATCCTATTTATTCATCCTGAAGTATTATGTCTCTTGTTTGAGATCTCAGACACACCTATAAGCTCTAATCCAACACAAGAAAGCTCTCCACCCTGACACAGGAAAGCGCTCCAATCTGATACAAGAAAGCTCTCCAATCTCATACAGGAAAACTTTACACTCTGATACAGGAAAAATTCTACACTCTGATACAGGAAAGCTTTACACTCTGATACAGGAAAAATTCTACACTCTGATACAGGAAAGCTCTCCCCATCTGATAAAGGAAGGCTCTCCCCATCTGATAAAGGAAAGCTCTTATGAGCATAACCTTCCTCACTGAATCCTATTAATGAATTATCATTCACTTATGTAACATACCGCTGAATACTTATAGTTATACATGGAAAATATAAGGGGGGAATATAAGAGTAAGAATGTTATTTGCGTTTCACAAAAAAAACCATGTGACGGGTTTTTTTTGTCAGTCTGAGACGCCCGTCTGAGTCTGGAGAAAAGTGGAGAGACGACTCGCTTAATAACACTTATAAGGATGGGGCAGGCCTCCTATGCGTTAGTGAAACTGAACAACTGTACCTATATGAGAATATAGATAGATATAATATAACAAGGAAGGGGGGGGTGATAGGAGCAAGGTACCGAGGTCTTACCTGGAGAAAAGTGGAGAGACGACTGGCTCCCTCGAGGGTAACTAAGGCGAGGTTGGGATGAAAGGCGGGAAGAAAGGGAATGTTTGGATACCCTGAACGGCTTCCCCTGAAGGGATTATCAGCCCATGAATGACTTTAATTAACTAATGAAACAAGTATACATGAAATGGCTGCCTATAATACAGTTCTTCAACTTTGATATAGAAGAATTTAATATTTTTATTCTAATATCCGGGGAAAGTGTTATTTTCGTTCGTTCAAGCATACGAACGCGTTTTTTTGAGAGACGAGGTAGTGGAGTCGAGACATAAATTAGGTCGACTTTTAATTTAGCAAATAACTCTACTAACACATCCATTTATGAACGTGATCTGTCACTATTGTGTCTAGTTTGAAGGACATTAAGAATCTAGGAGTGTTCCTTGATCTGATAGTGAGGTGAGGGGAGGATGCAAAGCTTTGAATCCACTAGTTATCAATGATCGCGAAATAAGTGTCCCACGAATTTTGACTCGTACTCGGAGTGTATGGGGGGAGGGAGTGAGGGAAGCAAGGAAGATAGAAATGGGAGATAGGAAGAAAGAAGATAAATTTCACGAGAAACGAAAAGATTGAATTGCTTACGGACATAACCCGGGGATTGTATGATAGGAATTCCCATCCTATCTCTTCCGAATAACGGGCATTACACACGTCTATTCTCCGGGAAAATTAAATTCTTCAATATCAAATTAACTACTCACGGATCTTTTGTTTCCTTTCTAAAGCTGTGTCAAGAGGAGGTGTATGTATGGGACGAATTTACAGTGAATTTAATGGAGATTCTTCTATTCTTTGAAAACGGGTGTCTGCTTGTGTTTAGATTACACGAATATTCAATGAAAGGAAATATCCCAATCGACCTCTGACCTGGGTAGTAACGTGGTCGTCATATCCTGACTCAGTACCTGTATTCTCGGCGGAAGGTTCGTCCCAGGGGCGCACACCGGCTACCCTCTGGTTAGATAACGAGAGCCTTACGAGTCCTGAAATATCCGCCACACCTCAAGCTGGTCGACTGTGAAGTGAGTAGCAGTACTGCTATCTCGAACTAAAATACTCCTCACCGAACCAGGCTGAGCATTGAAAACCAGACACTCTGAATTCTAGAAATGAGAAATCTCCTAGAGAAAATTGTTTCATCTAGTCTGACCTACACTACCCTTGACTCAGTAATTTACATTTAACACTTTTCGCTTAATCTTCACCTGAATACACCGCAAGTCGGGTTGACTGTAACTTGAATTAAAATACCTTGAAGACTCACCGAACCATACTGAGTCTGTTAATGAAATTCAATGAGAGACTGGTATCCCAATCAACCTCTTACCTGGATATATTAAGAACTTACTGACCCTCAGTTTGTTTTGAATCCTGGTCAATGTTTTACATTTAACACTTTCGATTTGATTTCCCCACGAGTAATAACCGGGTGACGCTACAACTACCCTAAACAGAGTAGGTATTAACCTTTCAAGTTCATAAAATATATTATCAATGTTCATGTTCAAAATAATTCTTCCTCGATTTTCTAACATTTAACTAATGCTTAACTAACACTGCACTGAACACTCCTCGATTAGTCTTCTAGAAGGTCTCCGTAGGTCGGGTTTTGAAGCTTGAGAGTGCGGAAGCAGATGTCGTCGAGCTCCTTGCTATCGACGCAGCAAACGTCGCTGGCGTCTTTGGCCAGACGGTGGATGGATAGTATGGCGCTGTATTGCTCGGATACCTTAGGCGATGGGACAACCGAGAAGGTAACCATTTTCTTGTCTGGGAACTCCTCTAGGATCTTGGAAACTAAGAGTGTGTCCCTGCCTGAGTCTGTGTCGCCCTTCTTGGAGGTGGCGTCCACGATGTCGCTCACAGCGGCGATGATGTACATGTTCTTAGCGCTGGGGTTATTAGCGTAACTCATGACGACGTCAGTGGGTAGGCTGAGAGAGATCCAGGACTTCCCTCCCGACGCGGCTTCACGTCCTTTCTTCGACATGTTGGCGGTGTCGAGGCGTGTGGGTGGCGTGGCGGCTAGGAATGGCGGCTACGGCGGTGAAGCGCGGCATCGATGAGGCGAGCGTGGCGGCTAGGCGCGCGGCATGCGGCCTGGCTGAAGTGGCTGGCTGTGGTGGCGGTGACGGCTGTGTCGGCTCGCTTCTTACAGCTCACTGCCACATGGTCATGGTTCATGTGTGTAGGATGTTTGGTTTATAGGGGGAAAGATCTAATGAGCCTACTATAATGATCGATTACTGTATGAAAATTTACCGAAATTTGACTTTATCTTGCTATTTTCCCAGGTGAGATTCTGTTGCTGTTATTTGTAGGAAATAATATACCACCGCTTTAGTCACCAGTGTGGTGCCAGGGTTTTTATATTAATTTTGAAAACTTTAAAACTTATTGTATCTTATGACCGATATTAAAAAAAAATCCCACCGCAAAACTACAAGAAAGTTGTCTATTTGACAGGAAATTATATCTTGGTTGAAACTGTAGTCGTGATTGATATGACTGTATTTCACCGAGTAAAGCTGAAACTCTTTTGGAAGTGTGGAGAATTACTGTCCTAACACAGAATAATCACCTGGGTTTTTTTTGCAATAAACACAAGAACTATATTTGAAACATCATCCTATTTATTCACCATGAAACATTATGTCTCTTGTTTGAGATCGTAGATACATATATAACTCTTATTTTGGCGCAGGGAAGCTCTTTAGAGCATAACCTGCCTCACCGAATCACATTCTTAGAACTACCACCTATGTCCGTATCAACTGAGCACTATAGGTATACATGGAATATATATATAGGGGAGAAAATGTGAGAGTAATGAGTTGGTGTGGGATTCACTGTACCATGTGGCCTGGTTTCTTGAAAAGAGTGGAGAGACGACTGAGCACTATAGGTATACATGAAATGGCTGCCTATAATACAGTTCTTCAACTTTAATATAGAAGAATTTAATATGTTTATTCTAATATCCGGGGAAAGTGTTATTTTCGTTCATTCAAGCATACGAACGCGTTTTTTTGAGAGACGAGGTAGTGGAGTCGAGACATAAATTTGGTCGACTTTTAATTTAGCAAATAACTCTACTAACCCATCCATTTATGAACGTGATCTGTCACTATTGTGTCTAGTTTGCAGGACATTAAGAATCTAGGAGTGTTCCTTGATCTGATAGGAGGGTGAGGGGAGGATGAAAAGCTTTGAATCCACTAGTTATCAATGATCGCGAAATAAGTGTCCCACGAATTTTGACTCGTACTCGGAGTGTATGGGGGGAGGGAGTGAGGGAAGGAAGGAAGATAGAAATGGGAGATAGGAAGAAAGAAAATACATTTCACGAGAAACGAAAAGATTGAATTGCTTACGGACATAACCCGGGGATTGTATGATAGGAATTCCCATCCTATCTCTTCCGAATAACGGGCATTACAGTTACACATAACATATTTCATATAATCATCACATTCTCAAAAGATTTATGATAGTTTAAGCTGCTCTCGTATTCGTGGAATGTTCATTGCAAGCTTCGTTCATTTCGTACATATTATACGTGAATGATTATAGTTCGTCGTAGTGTTAGTTTTAAAAATATATACGATCGTGGAAGTAAAAATAGAAATCGTTGGTATGAGATTCTGAAGATAAATATAAATAACACAAACTTTGATAAAATAAGGAATAACAAAACTTTGATAAACATTAGTACTCTAGATAAAAAAAAAAAATAATGGAAGAAAAGGTAATTAATGAAAAAAAGAAAATGGAACACTTTTTAGAACAACAAATAGTTAAAGAACAAATAAAAATCAGGCAAAATAGGAAAAAAAATGATGGAAAAGATATATATATATATATATATATATATATATATATATCTATATATATATATATTATATATATATATATATATATATATATATATATATATATATATATATATATATATATATATAATCTAAATATATATAGGATAAAAACTTATGTGAAGAACAACATAAATAAACAGATAAAAAATAAAAATAAATAAACAGAAAAGAAAGTAATATAACAAAAATAAAGAGTAAAGAAATCAAAAGAAAAAAGGGAAAAAGAAACAGTAAGAAAAAAATTCTGGTATTGCCGCCGAGACTAATACCAACACGGTGCAGAAAGATGCGAGGTTTTAAGGTGGCTGGCTGGCTGGAGGGTCGCTGACAAAACCTGTGTCCCCTGATCGATACCCGCCGACCTGCTATTCATCATCGCCTCACTTTACTAATACCTGGGTTATTTGTCACTTTATTTTCTATTTTTGCTCCTCAATTTTTTTTGTCTTCGTCGTTGTTATCTGGTTGCCATTACTTTTTCTTCTCATCTCTTCTTATTTTTCGCTTCTTTTTTGCATTTTTTCCTATTTTCTATTTTCTTCATTTTATTCTTATCTATTTTTGTTTCTTCTTGTTTATCCTTTTCTTCTTATTATTATTATTTCTCCTTTAGTCTTTTTGTTCTTGTTCTTCTTCTTGTTTTTCTGTTATTGTTGTTACTATTGTTGTCGCTCTAAACTCAATCTCTTCCTCCTCATAACCTCATGATTATATATATATTTTTATAATTTCACTAATCACGAAACACTATTCTACCATTCCGTCCTTAATTCATACCAAATAAAAGTAAGAAATGTATGCCGTTCATCACGAGCTGATTTTTCTTACGCAGAAAATATAGAAGTAAAAAAAAAAAAAAAAAGTAAAAAAGACACAATGTAAAAATGTGAAATTTCATATAGAAATCAGTTAATGTGATTATTGACCGAGTAGTAATATGAAAATAAATTTAAAAAAAAAAAAGCAAATAAGTAAAATTGACAAAAAGTTGCAGTGTAAAGGGTCATAGTAGAGGACCCTACCATTGAGCCCGTGACTAATTTCTCCTGATCAAGGTTTGAAGGTGGTTTTTAAATGACTTGAGGATACTGAACAAAATAAGCTCCCATGTACCTCGCAAAATTGCGGGCTAGCTCCGCCATGGAGCAAAATCCAAGATGGCCACCGTGAAAACTAGATTTGTCATATCTTCACTCATTTAAACTCATTTAATAGCTATTAATATGTTCTTGGTGTCTAAACGTATGGTTTTAGGTCAAGGAAAGCAATAATGACATCATAGAAAGGATTTGTGGACAAAACGTCATTGTAATTGATTATTTTATAAAAAATGATGACAAAACATTTCAATATTCATCATTTTAGAGAACCTTATCATGCTTATCGGCCACTAATTAATCACATGAAGCTTTTTTTCACTGGATTATAACCTAAGTTGATGTTACTGAAAAAAAATGTAGCCCAATTCATCTCAAAACGTGCTACAAGAACTCCAAGTAACACGATGTGGTTCATACACAATTTGAATTTGTTCTATCGCTAAGTGTATATTGCCGATGTATTCTAGGTATCAACAAATAGGTTTTTCAGACCAAGGTTTTCAATGCTAATATACATGAATCAGTTTGTTTAATCAAAATTGAAAACAATTATTGATTCATCCTAACTCATTACATATTTCAGATAAATCAGGCAAAATCCACAACCTATCATAGCTATCTAACTGCCGATTATGGATAACATGAGTGGGCAATATTAGACATCAATGTCATTATCCTCGTCTTCATCATATGAATCGCTCTCTCTTGAATCAGTACCTCCTGGTGTTAGGTCTTGAAGTTGAACGACATCCTTCAAATGCATTGGTAGTGCTGGTCTTGTGTATCGCACTGGCTTACACTAGCCATTCTCAACAGCCTATCCATGTGCAAGTGGAGACGGAGAAGGATCTACCCTATGATAATTGAGAAGCATGTGTGTTTGATAATTTCCTCTTGTTACTTTCAGGTCATGTGAATCTCTATCTGGTGGAAGTCTCAGTGTTGATTTTCTCTTCATCTGGTTCCATTTTTGTGCCCTTGCTTCACCCATAGATTTGCTTACCTTGTCATTATAGATGTATCTTAAGATGAATATTGCCATGTCATTCAGAACAGACTGTGTGACCGGCAATGACTTGGCAAAACAACACAGCAGAGCACGTGCATCATTTGAGATTCCCTTGGTAAAAATTGATGCTTTCCCATGGCCAAAAAAGGCAGTTGTGGTGCATCACTGAATTTTCCTGTGACCCATTCAACACAGGCAATCCTAACCTGAGATCTCTTCAATCTGGTGTTCTGGTTTCTACTGCACTTGTTGATGACTTCGAGTCAGCTCATCACGATGGTGAAGGATATTCTGCAATGACCGCATGTTGAGTTACAATATACCATTTTACTTTACAGTGCACAGAAACTCACGACGGAAGTTCAGTAATCCACCACCTGTCATAGGTGACAATACTGACAAGGTTACCAAATCATAGGCCATGGAGAACAAGGCAATGGCGTCTATCATAGCACTAGCAGAAACACACGACGACAAGTTTAACCTCATTAACGTGATGGAATATTGAATGACTGATGAAGGTTTGCCCATATACAACGTTAACGGGACAATGAGAAAGACCCAATAGTCCAAATTGGTGGATAAATTATATATGGAGACCTTGGATTCCAAGGAGTACATTGCTATAGTTGATATGGGATTCATATGGCGTCTGTCAACCCCATCATTTGAGGACCGTGAACAATCAGATGGTACTAGCTTCATATGGCGGGATTATGCTTCCAAGATATTGTCCATAATAATGTCCAGACACAAAAATGCTTCAAAGATTGTGTTGGTGAATGACCGCTATGACTTGCCATTTACCATCAAGGGAGTGAACGAAATCTTCGCTCTAGTAATATTGAAGGCTCTAAGAACATCTTCATCCGCCCTTCAGACAAATTTCCCTCAGCTAGAGCTTTCCAGCATTTGTTGCACAATCCAGCTAATAAACAACGCTTGCAGTCATTTATCCAAGATGAGATCCGTCTAAGGTGCTGTGAACATCCCAATGTCAAGTTTGTATATTCAATGGGTCCAAAGTGTTGGAATTTATCCACAAGAGACAGAATTGGCAATTTTGAATGTGAACACATCGAAGCAGACACGATTCTCTTGTTTATATATTCCCAAATCAGAAGATCAGGCATTGATACTGATGTTGTCATTGGTGCTGAAGATACAGACGCTCTAGTTTTGTCTGCATATGTTGCCCATACAATGGATGGAGTATTAGCAGTTAAGAAGAAGAAGAACATCATAGATTGTAAAAAACTATGCTCCAAAGAGGTAGCAGAGATTATAGTTCAACTACATATTCACAGCGGATCAGACACCACAACTGCCTTTTTTGGCCACGGGAAAGCATCAATTTTTACCAAGGGAATCTCAGATGATGCACGTGCTCTGCTTGTTGTTTTGGGAAGTCATTGCCGGTCACACAGTCTGTTCTGAATGACATGGCAATATTCACCTTAAGATACATCTATAATGACAAGGTGAGAAAATCTATTGGTGAAGCAAGGGTACGAAAATGGAACCAGATGAAGAGAAAATCAACACTGAGACTTCCACCAGATAGAGATTCACATGACCTGAAGGTAACAAGAGGAAATGATCGAACACACATGCTTCTCAATTATCATAAGGTAGATCCTTCTCCGTCTCCACTTTCACATGGATGGGCTGTTGAAAATGGCTTGTGTAAGCCAGTGCAATACACAAGACCAGCACTACCAATGCATTTGAAGGATGTCGTTCAACTTCAAGACCTAACACCAGGAGATACAGATTCAGGAGAGAGCGATTCATATGATGAAAACGAGGATAATGACATTGATGTATAAAATTGCCCATTCATGTTATCCATAATTGTCAGTTAAATAGTTATGATAGGTTGTGGATTCTGCCTGCTTTATGTTAAATATGTAACGAGTTAGGATAAATCAATAATTGTTTTCAATTTTGATTAGACAAATCAATTCATTTTAGCATTGAAAACCTTGGTCTGAAAAACCTATTTGTTGACACCTAGAATACTTCGGCAATATACACATACTAGAAGATATACACATATATATAGAACATATATATAGACACATATATAGAACAAATTCAAATTGTGTATCAGCCATATCGTGTTACTTGGAGTTCTTGTAACACGTTTTGAGATGAATTGGGTTACATCTTTTTTCAGTAACATCCAGTTGAGTTATAATCCAGTGAATAAAAGCTTCATGTGATTAGTGGCCGGTAAGCATGATACGGTTCTCTAAAATGATGAATATTTAAATGTTTTGTCTTCATTTTTTAATAAAATAATCAATTACAATGACTTTTTGTCCATAAATCCACTCTATGATGTCTTTATTGCTTTCTCTGACCTAAAAAACATACATTTAGACACCAAGAACATATTAATAGCTATTAAATGAGTTAAGATATGACAAATCTAGTTTTCACGGTGGCCATCTTGGATTTTGCCCCTTGGCGGAGTTAGCCCGCAATTTTGCGAGGGACATGGGGGCTTATTTTGTTCAGTATCCTCAAGTCATTTAAAAACCACCTTCAAACCTGAGAGTGCTGTGAAGTGTGGGGCAGGTGTATCCGGCTTCTTTCCTGTGAATACAGGAATGAGGCAAGGGTGCGTCCTTGCCCCATCACTTTTCAACGCTTGTATGGACTGGGTATTGGACAAGGTTGTAGATCAAAGTGATTGTGGAGCATCTGTCGGCAACACCAAGATCACTGATCTTGTTTTTGCCGATGATGCAGTAATCTCTGCTGAGTCGCTGGAGGTTCTGGTGATGGCTCTCGAGGCGCTGCACGAGGAGGCAAAGCCTTTGGGACTTGAGGTCTCCTGGCTCAAGACAAAGGTCCAGGTGTTGAAGACTTACTAGATGAAGCAGTACAGTCTGTTCATGCGTGTGGCGAGGACATTGAGATCATGGAAAGTTTTACATACCTTGGTAGCGCAGTCCATAATGACGGCGGGTCACGTCAAGAAGTTTTACGGCGGATTGGCATAGCCCACGGGGTTATGGACTCGCTCAACAGGAGTATTTGGCGTTGTCGGTACCTGTGCAGGAGGACAAAGATCCGGATCTTCAAATCGCTTGTGATCCCTGTCTTACTCTATGGTTGTGAGACATGGACACTAAATAGTGACTTGAAGAGACGAATCAATGCCTTTGGTAATAAGTGTCTTCGCAGAATCATGGGGTATCGCTGGGATGATTACGTGTCAAATCAGCGATTGCACCGTGAGACTGAATCGAGGCCTATTACCTGCATAGTCCGTCAACGCCAACTTCGGCTATATGGGCATGTGGCACGCTACCCTGAAACCGATCCTTCCCATCGGGTTGTATCTGTAAGAGACAATCCGGCGTGGAGGAGGCCAAGGGGGCGCCCACAAGGCTAGTGGCTGGGGCAAGTTGATGTTTCTTGTCGAGAGCTGCTTGGTATGGGAAAGGAGCCTGCATGGGAACTCGCGCGTGGTGACCCCTGGGAGTGACGTCGTAGGGTGGGCGAGGCGACGCGCCCCCCCGGCGTATGCCCCCAATAATTGATTGATTCAAACCTTGATCAGGAGAAATTGGTCACGGGCTCAATGGTAGGGAGAGAGAGAGAGAGAGAGAGAGAGAGAGAGAGAGAGAGAGAGAGAGAGAGAGAGAGAGAGAGAGAGAGAGAGAGAGAGAGAGAGAGAGAGAGAGAGAGAGAGAGAGAGAGATACCAGCTTATAAGAACGAGAAACTGGCCCCATCTTTTTATCCTATTAAGAAATGATACCGAACAGAAGATAATGTGAGATTCAATTCCTTTTATCTTCCAGCGAATCACCATCACACGAGGTTCAAAAACGTGATGATGGTGATGATGATGATGGTGATGCTTGACAAACCTTCGTGATTTATAGGTTAATTAACACGTCAGATTTAATTTACAGATGTGTAATTATGTTTGTGGTGTCAGGTGTGTGGTATTTAACCCCTTAGCGCCCAGATCTTTCCTTTGCTATATATAATTGTCTGTTGTCAGCCATAGAATTACGATATATATCTTAATATACTTCATTAGTTGGTGGACTTATACAAATTAGGTTATAATGTATAAAATGTTGCTTATATTCATTAAAATCATCTAATGGTGGTCAAATAACAATGCAAATTACGTTCTGGGTTTAAAAGAGTTAAAGGTAAATTATTACCTTAAAAATCCCTTACCTTACTCATACCTTAAACACTTATTTTCTAACGTAAGGATTCTTTATGTTCGTTCCTTATTCAAATTATACATATACATAAAAATATACGTAAATATATAATAAGCGTAGGAAGATTAAGTGATTTAAAAGAGTTCGGTTCAAAAATATACAAAAGATTTCTGAAGTAAATAAATATAAAGTAAATTATATATACTACATGCTAAATACTTCAGTATATTATAAAGAACTAAAACTCACTTTCTAAAAAGTAAATGAAGAGAGGTCGCTACACTGTGTACATAAATATATTCGTTGGCACCATTTTCTTTGTAATATGGGGCACTAAAGTAAAATATCGCTGTTACTCTGTGTGTGTGTGTGTGTGTGTGTGTGTGTGTGTGTGTGTGTGTGTGTGTGTGTGTGTGTGTGTGTGTGTGTGTGTGTGTGTGTGTGTGTGTGTGTGTGTGTGTGTGTGTGTGTGTGTGTGTGTGTGTGTGTGTGTGTGTGTGTGTGTGTGTGTGGTGATGCTGCTGATACAAGAGCACAGCGATACGCAGATTAATAAAACACGATGAAATATATAGATTTGACCAAAAATAAAGCCAGAATTCTTCCATATTGCCGTAAAAAAAGGAAAAATTAAACAGTTAAGCTTTAAATAAAACATACACACACACACACACACACACACACACACACACACACACACACACACACACATACACACACACACACACACACACACACACACACACACACACTACACATACACACACCCCACACACACACACACCACACACACACACACAACACACACACACACCACACACACACACACACACACACATACACACACACACACTAAAACCGAACAAATATCACTGAAAAGAAAAAGAATATCTAAAATATAATCAAAGAAAAATACCCGGACAGGAAAGAGACGAATACAAAATACGGAAAGAAAATATGTAATAATAAAAATAACCGTAAAATATTTGCGTGCGTGCGAAAATATGCGCACGTGTGGATCGCCCGCGGAAGCAAAGTCAACAGAAGGGTTTGTGTGCCGTCATCTTTCAGTAAGGACGCCGTAAACATGTAGTGGAGCGGTCGAGGCCAAAAAAGGGCCTTATTTAAGGAGTTACCCCTCCACACTTTAGAACAAGGCAAATGAGGTACTGTTGGATTCGTTAGGATGTCTACGTTATGAATAATTATGTTTTACAGTCAGATTCTAATTAAAACATGGCCATTTAACCCATTTAACCCATACAAAATTGAGAATGTTAGATTATCTTAAAAATTGTTATTTTGGCACTTGAAAAGATTACTTACAGTATTTACACTATCATGTTCGTATCATCTCCGACTTCATCTCCATTTGCCACCTCACTTATCTCCGGCCGATTCACATATTCTCCACCACAGGAACAAATGTCAATGCACTCAAGTCCAGCAATGACACACTGGCATTTTTGTCTGCGACAACCTTTGTCAGTGCAGTACAAATGAGTTAGGTCTCTAACCTCTGCTGGTGCCGATTCATTCTTGTACATTGTTGGACGCAGTTCATCCTTTGCATTCACATGCCAACCATGGCCATCTGGGTTCATGTTCTCAGGTTTTGCGATGTGACTCTGACACCACACTGCTACTTGGTATTGGGCCGGCAATACATGTTGTTCGAAGGCATCATCTGTTGGTGTCAGTAAGGATGTGGGCTTATCAGTTGTGGTGGCGAGTACGAAACGAAGCTCATTCAGTGAACTGAGATTTTTTGTTTTTGTACCATGCATGAGAAGGACAAATCGCCTTGCGGTATCTAGGAAAGTAGGCACATCCTGGAATGCTTCCAGGCCCTGTAAGGCATCTGAATTTTTGGTGAGAGCTGAATATGCCGTTCGCTTTCCAAGTCTGTATAGAGCACTTGTCGTGTCACATCCTGACAGAGCATGCACGGCTGGTAATGACTTGCATGCTGCTTTGCCGAGTTTGGTACTGATTTGGTGAACAGGTATTAATCGTTCCTTTGAGACGAATTTCCCTGAGTGCCCAGCATGCATATATACTTCATCGGCCAGTGCTCCCCTGCTCCAGTAATACACCAACAAGACGAGGACATCCGTGTCGTCACACCGAATGATTATCCTTGGATGGTCTCTCGATAACATGATTGCATGCAATACCAGACGAGTGTCCGCCTCCTCTTGTGTCCTTTACAACCCCTCAAGACTGGACACACCCACTTCATTCAGAACCTTAACCACTTCTCCATCTTCAAATCCACCTGCCAAGACTACCGATTTATCTGCAGGCAGGAGATCTTGTCCATTGTCGCAGATGTACTGACAGATGAATGAAGCTAAACTAGCCTTGTTGGTACTGGTTTTGAGGAAGCTCCTGTAGTTCGGGACGTCCCTGTTCCCTTGTATCTGGTAGTTGAATCCGGAATTCATCCTTCCTCGTCTGGGTCGTTCAGTCGACTTAATTGACTGCTCTCTGTCGTACCGGTCAAAGACCAACGTCACAACGTCAATGGAAGGATCCATGGCACTGTTCTTCAGAAGACGCACAATTCGGTCCAGAACCACCTTTCCAAGATCTTTGAAAGTCTTAAAATGATTCTCGTTCAGGGCCTGACACATTGCCATGCCATCAATGAGGTATGCAGCAGACTGCGATGACGTCGGGGAATTCTGACTAGGAAGGACAAGAATTTCATCCGTATTTGCTTCCAGCTTTTTGGCAGGATCTGCTTTGTTGGTCTTCCTCATCGAACCATCGTCGTGGAACATTGAAGGCGGAACATCTGCCAGTTCGTAGGAGAGAACCTTGCGCATATCCCCATCACGGTTCTTTGACACTGCAAGCAGTCTTCTAAAGAGTACCTCCGTATCGATCATTATCTTCCCTTCCTTATCACTGGAAAGACACTTCCTCATAGCAGAAAACGTTTTGACTACTGTCTTGGGGATTGGATCGCAGAAATTCCTCTTCTTTTCGTCCACAAGCCTTTCTTTCGTGAACTGATTGAACATTTCCCGACCCTTTTGTGGCACTCCCTTCATCGACTCTTCGACTTCTTCTGATGCCACCTGACCACTAGTTATATTAACTGGGGAGGTTGCCACACTCTCCAGGTCAAATGGATCTTGGCATTGTTCCTTGATGTATTCCTTGATGACTTTAACATCATTCTGGTCCTTGGTCACTCGAGCATGTCCAAGTTCTGCATGTGAATTCTTGGACTTGGTAGGTGTACACATTTCTTTGAATCGTTCTGCGTATTCCCCGGTTATGTGGCGGGTCAGCAGCCAGCGAACTAAGGCTCCTTTTCCTCAGTGTGTAACCGATGACACCACCTTGGCTTTTAGCCTCGCGATTGATACTCTGTTCGAGAGCCTGATCCGTAGGAACGCAGTTGAAAGTCCTTTATGAGCGTTTCACAACGAAACCACCTTCCGACATGTGCTGAAACATTCGTGGAGCTGACACCTCCAAGTGACGCATTTCCGTATCATAGACTGGGGTGTATAGTGCATAGTTGCTGCAGCCTGCCAGGAAGAAGTACGGTATGACTTCAAGGACGGCGATAAGGTGCATTTCAAAATCAGCCTCACGGTCTGCCCGAAGTAACTTCAAGAGGGTGTCACCAGCATCCAGAAAGCTAATCCAGTAACGGAATGTTGCTGATTGTTCTCTTCCTGTGTCTTTGAACTTCTTCATTGTACTGAGAAGAGAGGATGACAAGCGCATTTCAATCTCCTGACACACAGCAGTGCAGGCTTCCAGGGATTGCATTTTGAAGGTATTCTCTAGATCTGCAATTAAGTGCGTGGTCTCATCATCTAACCAGGGCAACTTGTTTTTCATTGCAAAGGTTTTGGCAGCTGATAGAAACAAGTGAAACAGTGCTTCGTCTACCAGTCTGATTCCTCTTAGACCTCTGGCATACTGCTTCCCTTGCAACATCAAACTCACGGACGCATGAGCATACACTTCAGGTACTGTCAGCATATTGTGGAGACCACCATCACTAAACAGCTTCCCTATACTGGCTATGAAAGCCATAGTGAGATGCATCCCACCAAGCCTCATCGTCACTCGACCAGCTAAGGGATCTGGCTCAGTCCAGAGAATCTGTTCAGCCTTGCTATATATTGCCGGGTCAGCAGTGACCAGAACATGTTCTTGTCCCACTGCATTTACAATTTCAACCAATTTCAGTAAAGTCGTGTAGATCGTAGAGAAGTCAGAGGGTGGCGCATTAATGAATGGGAGATACCATATTCGAGTCAGTGGAATTTCTCTCTCACTAACTAGAGAATTGAATCCACCCCAAGCCGGAATACGTGAGGTTTCAGGGGGACTTGCACGGGCCATTTCCCAAATCAAGTCTTTTAGTACCACATCACTAACAGACTTATCCAGTGCTTTGACCTCCCATTTCACACATGGTTCTGGTTTAGTATGGGGTTTGTTGTAGCGTTTGATTTCCTCCTCATCACAGCTCTGTGCATCTAGGGTTTTTAGGTTTGATCTTGGAATGCAAGGTGTTTCTTCTGGCCTAGGAGTCCTTTGATACAACACCACAGCCATTGAGTGTGTAGGTTCTTTCCGTCTATTGTCTGTTCATTTTGATCGAAATTGTCAATTGCGGCATCAACAGTGGTCTTAATAACATTCTCAGGATCATAGACAGAAATGTCACGTGGTATATGAACGTCAGACTTGGTTGACAGCTGGTCCAAAGCAATGGCAGTGAGGAATCTACGCACTTCATCATAAGGTATGCTGTGTCCAAGAGAGGATAGGTCATCTATCAGTTCTCGACTACCATGGTCGTGGTGCAGCTTGACACCTAAACCAAATGTTATTGGGGTATGGATTTTACAAACTATAGAAATCATGTTGTGACATATTGTAAGAACTCTCATTTCAATGTTTCCCATGTGAGTCTCAGATTCATAGCTTGTAGCGCTGTCAAAGTCTTTTTTTTAAGTACACCATGCAACGAAATCATACAAAGGATTCGGAACAAAGTCCTTGCATTTTTTTGTCTCCATATTCCCACTAGAATCATAATGATCAGATTGAAATGTAATGTCACCGATACATTTCCTGATGATACCAGCTGCCTTATGCAAGACAACAGCGTCCTCTTCTGAATTGACATCATCAGAGGATTCGAGTTCACATTCACCAATTTCATTTACATGCACTTGTAGCCTCACAACGTGTTTCAAGGCCTCGACAACTGTGATATCCCCTGAGCATACAAGATCAGACTTCCCAGGCTGGACGATGAATGAAATCCTGTCTCCGAGATGCTTCTGTAATTTCTCCCTTCAATCTCCATGTAGTACAAAACTCGTTGGTTTTAGAGTTGACCTCTGCTGATATAGCGACCAATCGTTCATTCAGGACAGACAAGGTTGTGATAGAGATGGTTTTGGACAGGACAGTCTCTTCAATCTCCTTACACAAACTTTTGAAGGCACACGCATTGTCAGATTTATCAACCTTAGCCCTAGCACTAGCAGCTTTAATATTGGTAAGCGAGATGTAATACGAATAGCAAGAGCGATGATATTTTGCATCCATTGCAAACAAGTCAGTGTTTGACAGCATTCGCATTTGAATTTTATAGTCGTTTCTCTGAATGGCTGCATCAAGCACTCTTTGCCGTGTGGTGGACCCCGTCCCAGTTGAGACGTTCGACAGTTTCTCCTTCCAGCTATGTGATTTCTCACATATGAAACAGCCTGATCGAATGTCAAATTGCGACGTGTCATATCGCCGGAGACGAGACACTCCAACCGTAGGCCCACTACCTGTTGCACCATCGTCAGCGTCAGCACATGTACCAGTGTTTCTTTGGGCTATCTGGAAATTTCTCTTGTTCGTATAATTTGCTCTGCACTTTTGGTGGAATTTGATAACAGTATCTCCTTTTAGAATGTCGTTTTTCACTGGAAACAGCCGATCATAGACACCATCTTTACGAAGTTCGGCAGCTTTCAGAATGGATTTCAATCCTTCGACTCCAGGATTCTGGACAACTGGGTTATCAGCTTTGGTTTTGGATAATGAAGTCTCGCAAAATACGCAGCATTCGCAAAGTCTCGTTCTTCTCCTCTTCTGAGTGGGTTTTTCTGGTGGTTCCATACTTTCTTCAACCTGCAAGGAAAAAAACATACACAATTAGAAAGTGATCAAGTAACAATGAGTGTAACGTTTTGCGCCAGGGCTTCTTTGTATAACTGAAGACAAAGTACGAGTCAAAAATGGCCAAAAAATTGGATAAAACCCCATATTTTGGGGTATTTGGGGGTTCAAAACACCATTAAAGTGGGTTTCAACCCCATATATTGTGCGAGTGTACTTGGCAGAAAGGAATTAATGTGATATTACCAAGTTTGCAATCTTTGTAAGTGTTAAAATAACAATTTTTAAGATATTAAAAAATTCTCAATATTGTATGGGTGAAATGGGTTAAATGGGTTAAATGGCAATGTTTGAATTAAAATTTGACTGTAGAACATCGTTTTTCACAAAGTAGACATCCTAACGAATCCAACAATACCTAATTTGCCTTGTTCTAAAGAGTGGAGGGGTCAAACAAAATGTTTGGCTCTTAGCCGCTCCACAAATGGAGGAAAGCGCGACTGCCAACACTGCTAACCACACTAACTCTTCCTCCTCCTCCTACTCCTCCTCCTCCTCCTCTTCTTTTTTGTCTTCACTTTCCATATATTCCTTCTGCTTATCCTTTTTTTATTTTTTATTATCTCTTATTTATTATCTATATCCACTCACTCCTGCTCCTCCCTTACAAAAACAAAATCTTCATTATCTATATCCTCCTCTTTTATCTATCGATAAAATAATACAAAGATAATATACGATAATATATATTTATAATATATATTGATATTATATATATATATATATATATATATATATATAATATATATATATATAAAATATTATATATATATATATCATATATATATATATATATATATATATATATATAATATATATATTTTATATATATATATATATATATATGTATATATATATATATAAAATTATATATAAAATTTAAATATTGCAAGAAGAAAAAAACATAAACCATTTTAAACGACATCTCCTAAATCTGAAAAACAAAGAGAAAACGAGAACGCAAACATACAACAAAAAAAACAATAACAAGGTCATAAAAAAAAGAATCAATAAACCAAAACCATGAATGGCCCGTAAAACAAAAATGCAATGGAAAAAAAAGGCA
>JACEEZ010020408.1:98450-119906 GCA_016584305.1 Chionoecetes opilio | reverse complement strand
CCCAAACACCACACACAGACACACACACACACACACACAGACACACACACACCACACACCACACCACACACACACACACACAACACACACACAGACACAGACACACACACACACACACACACACAGACACACACGACACAGACACAGACACACACACACACACACACACACACAGACACAGACACAGACAGACACACACACAGACACACACAGACACACACACACACACACCCCACACACACCACACACACAGACACAGATACACACACACACACACACACACACAGACACACACAGACACACACACACACACACACAGACACACACCAACACACACACACACACACAACACACACACACACACACACACACACACACAACACACACAGACAGACACGACACAGACAGACACAGACAGACACAACAACACACACCACACACCACACACACACACACACACACAACACACACACACACACACACACACGCGCGCAAAAAAACTGATATAATAACAGAGCAATAAATAACATTGAATCATTGTTTATTTTTTTTTCTCTCTCTCTCTCTCTCTCCTCTCTCTCTCTCTTCTTCTCTTCTCTCTCTCTCTCTCTCTCTCTCTCTCTCTCTCTCTCTCTCTCTCTCTCTCTCTCTCTCTCTCTCTCTCTCTCTCTCTCTCTCTTCTCTCTCTCTCTCTCCTCTCTCTCTCTCCTCTCTCTTCCCTCTCTCTCTCTCTCTCCCTCTCTCTCTCTCTCTCTCTCTCTCTCTCTCTCTCTCTCTCTCTCTCTCTCTCTCTCTCTCTCTCTCCCTCTCTCTCTCTCTCTCTCTCTCCTCCTCTTCTCTCTCCTCTCTCTCAGTCTATTCCCCTGTGGTGACCTGCTATATCGCCTCAAGGCATGGCCGGGTAGGGAGCCTAGGCGTGAGGTCATTAGCGCTGGGGGGACAGGTCAGGTTAAGGGTTTACTTGTTTCACCTCTAAAAGGTGACAGGCGCCCTCATGTGACCCTTTTAACCTCCTCCCTCACTCAGAATTTAACGAATCTTTATATTTCCCTCTCAATATCTCGTCTTCATGAAGAGTATCTGGCTTACTTTTGTGTCCATGTGATAACACATTTACTAACGATGGTGAATCGAGGACTTTCATGCACTCAAAGCAAATATATGGTGTGTTTTTAAAGAAACAACGGAGGACTATAGGATGCCCGATTTCCACTGAATTTTTTCAACCAATAAGAGACCATAGCGAAGCTGGCCTGGCATGCTCCTCCTCGGGGGAGGAGAGTTTGGCTCTAACGTTCTTGAATTGACTATAGGAGAAGGAGAGCTACGAAGCGATATACTACCAAAAGAGGTCACAAGAAGAAAAAGAAGACCGGCTTATTAGCTAAGAATAGCTAGAATACAAGGAAGTACAAGCCACCGGTGTGTTACTCGCGTGTATGTGGAGGTATTAACAAGTATTGAAGCGACGGAGGTGACACAGGGGATGAAGGAATGATGGAATAAGCTAGAAATAGAAATAAGTACAACGACCTTGAAATGCAGGCCGCGGCTGCTGCCTTGTGATTGGCTGACACGTTTGAGACACAATCTGATTGGCTGGCACGTTTGTTTTTACACAATTGTGATTCGCTAGCGAGGCTGTGACGTCGTTGTAGTCGCTCAGCCAATCAGCTATCGATGCCCATAGCAACAATGTACCGCCACTGCCATATCTCGTACTTGAATACCCACGAGCTCCGGGGTGTAGAAATAGAGGAAGTTAGTTAAGCTAACCACCGTGGGCTTTAACTCTCTCTGAATGTCTGCCCTGGGGACGCTACACCGCCACTAATAGCACGTTTTCGCGACGTTTACCAGGTCGGTCCAGACCAGCCTAGACTAGTCCAGACTGGACTGATGCTTGCGAAAATACATCGAGACTGGCCCCGTCCCATTCGTCGTTCCTAATGATCAAGTGGGCGGTCCTACCGTCCTGCAAGCTTTACCCCCCCCCCCAAAGACACAGCAAACGGTTGTTAATTTGACCTGAGGTAATAGCTTCCTAGTTTGCATATGAAAGGTGAACCGTAGTCATCATTATGTGTGTGATGAGAGTCAGGTTTATAAATCTCTGGACGGAGAAAAAATCTCAGCAACACAATATTGCAAGACCTGTCGCAGCCATGTCAAACGTTTACTATATAACCTAGTATATAACCATCGTGTATCATATCTATAGGTACTGGCATCCACTACCTGGGGATTTCGGTATATAGCAGGCCTTTTACTGGTGGAGTACTTGTTATTAGCCCTATTATCATGCAAGTTGTGCCTTGTGCAATGTAGCAGTCATCCCTTGTAGCAGTCATCCCTGTTACTAAAATTGACTTCTCAATGGGAAGTCAAGCAGCAGGGATGGCTATGAAAAATTGAATGATGAAATCTCATTTCATTTACCGTCAATAACACTATGTATAGTCGCCACTGCACTAATGTCGCAGGGGGGCATATATTACGAGTTTTAGCATCACTACAGACTTGTACGTGCCACTGAAGAGACGTGCACAGTACGTAGTTTACATTATCTACATAACACTATACATGTCTTCAGTGACACATACAAGTCTGTAGTGATGCTAAAATTCGTAATATATGGCGCCTGGTGACATTAGTGCAGTGGCAACTATAGTGTTGTTGACGGTACATTAATTTCCCGAGATGTTGTTTCAGCAAATAACAAATATTGTAATTTTTCGTGAAATTACTTAAGTCTTATGGTCGGCCATCATGGTGTTTCATGTCTTATCAGCAGCACGAGAAGCTCCTAGTCGTCTTCCCCGCTGACTGTAGTGCGCATGCGCCAGTTCTCCCCACACTGGGCCAACCCAACGCAGTCCTGCTCGCTGGGTTGGCCCTGTCCAGCCCGTTCCAGCCCGGTCTAACCCGCCTCGCGAAAACAGAGTCCGCCGCGGACTGAGCCAGTCTATACCGGCCTAGAACGGTCGCGAAAACGCGCTATAATACATCCCATCTGCCCTCCACATGGTCAGCTGATGTATGATGCTGTTGCTTTCGGCCCGGAGGTGGTAATGTGGCAGTTTGGGTTGATCAAGGAGTCTTCAGTGGAATTTATCCAGTTATTTCCTAATTTTTTCAAGACTAGGTTCACTGTAGTCAAGCAGGTGTCTTGGTAGTGCGTTAATTAAACATATGTGACCCTCTTATCACGAACTCATTCTTTTTAAGCGTCTTGATCCTGATGGTTGCTCTGAAGTGTGCCCTCCCAACATGACAGAGGCGGCCCAGTCGTTGATGGTCATAGAAACTGATATTCAGGCTGTTTATTGTATCGCCAATCATTACTTTGTATATATATATAGAATGAAAAATCTTTCCCTCCGTTTTTCAAGTGAGTAAATATTTATTGTATGTAATCTTTCCCAGTAATATAAGTGCCGAACAATAGCGATCTTACTTGTAAATGAGCGCTGAACTGTTTCTAATCGATGTTTTTCTCCGATTTTCCACGGACTCCCAAGTTGACAACCATACTCCAGCAATGGGATTACGAGGGATTTATATAGCGTCAACATAGGGGAAGAGTTTCGTGTTCAAAAGGTTCCTAAGATCCAGCCTGTCTGGCTTCGAGCTTTCTTAGCCACACTGGCTATGTGTTTTGCACAGTCTCCCTCACAGTTTAGGATAATTCCCAGATCTCTTACATGTTTTTTTAATTTTAATACAAGATCCATCTTGTGCTGTGTAAGTGTGAATATTTTCGTAGTTCCTTTTAACATTGTAGTTTGAATTTAAATTCAAATGTGTTGTTGTTAAAAGACGTTGTTGAGCTCCGCCCACGAATAGAGAGATTGCAGGTCAGTCTGTAGCATATCATCGTCAGCATCAGAGGTCACCTTCTTTAACACCTTTTGTATCGTCCGGGAAAGAAGAAACTGACGAAAAGAACACATGTTCATTTATTTCATGGATATGCATAAGGAAGAGCAAGTGACCGAGCACTGAGCACCGAGCTCAGCACCTGAACACCGAGCACTGGTGATGAGTAAAGGGTCCGACAACGCACCTACCAACGCCACTGGTTGTTTTCGGTCTTTGAGGAAGAAGTGCAGCAACATCCCAAGCTTTCCTGAGATACCTGAGACGCGTATTTTGTGGAGAAGCACCCCATGTTCTACTTTATCGAAAGCTTTGGTAAAATCTAAGTAGACCATGTCAACACTTTTATTGTGTTCAGGTGCATCTAATATTTTTTTCTTGTGGGCCAGGATGGGCTTGTGGATAGATATGAGTGTATCGTTCGACAGCCATGTTGGTCTTGATTAATTTTATTTGTTTCTTAAAGATGATATTTTACCTTTGCTACCATTACTTTTTCAATTATCTTAGTAATATGGGAGGTTAGAGCAACTGGTCTATAATTTGAAACCAGGGCTTTGGAACCCCCGTTATGTATTGGTGTGATATTCGCCATTTTTAAGGTATTCGGTATAGTTCCCGTATCAAGACTGTCCCTGTAAAAAACATAGAGTATTTAGAGAGAAACACACACACACACACACATACACACACAGTCAAACACACACACACACACACACACACACACACATAGGGGCGTACACATGGGGGGGGGGGGGCATGGGGTGCTTCAGCCCCTGCCCTTTTCACTAAAAGTGCCATTTTCGTCGGGAATGGGCTTCAATCATATAAACATTCTATTGAAAATATATTGCAACTTCAATCCTTTTCTTTTTTGTATCTATCATGCCTCCAGTGGCGGAACTGCGGGGGGGCCTGGGGGGGCACGTGCCCCTCAGTTTAGGGTGGTGCCCCCCATTTCAGGGCGGTGTCACACACACGGCCCCCGCCACCCGTAATTTTGCCCGGCAGCCTAGCGCCATCGCACTATAGCCTATTTTATTTATTATGGTCAAAATGCACTAAGGAGGCCACGCCCCCTGCCTTCCCCCCTTTTCTACGGGGCAGCTGATTGGTGCATTCCTCGTATCATCACTACCAATCACAATATATTCACTACTTAACAGCGGCGTGACCACTGGACAGAGCAATCTTCATTACAAAGGGAGTTTTGATTTTGTCACCCTTTGTAGTGAAGATTGCTATGTCCATTGGTCACGCGGTATTAAGTAGTGAAGATATTGTGATTGGTAGTGATGATACGAGGAATGCACCAATCAGCTGCCCCGTAGAAAAGGGGGGAAGGTAGGGGGCGTGGCCTCCTTAGTGCATTTTGACCATAATAAATAAAATAGACTATAGGCACTGAGTATAGTGCGGGGGCGCTAGGCTTACGGGCAAAATTAAGGGTGGCGAGGGCCGTGCGTGTCCTGTGTCGCCAGGCACCTCCATTGAGTTATCTTTCGTAATTAATTGCATTTCTTGCCTTATTATTATATCTTTATTTCTACCACTAGCTCATTTATTTATATTTGCTCTGACGTTGGCCTGTATATGAAATTGAATTAAGTTACCTTGTGAGTTATTGGGCAGTGTATTCTTATTAATTGAATTGGCATCTCCTGTGCGTGAGTGAGGGAGTGCGTCGTGGAGTCACTGTCCGACTCAGAGATGTGTGGGTTCTTGCCATGAGTTGATGTTGGTTATTTTGTTTCTTGCCACAGCGTTGTTCCTTGTGTTGTTCAGGTATATTTAATAGTCTGATTTGGGTGTTTTTCCCTCTTGCTTTGATACTGCAGTTGTTGGGGAGTGTGTGAGCTGAATCGGTCTTTGTTCATTGATTTTTTTGTTACCGTTAAAGTAATCGTCCAGGCCCATTTTTTTTTGTGCCTAATTATGTTGAATGTACATTCAAAACACCTAATCTACCAAAAATAATTGATTTCCAGGCCTTATTTCCGTAAAAACACGACTTTTGTAAAAAGCGCGCGAAAAAAAAGTTCTTCCCTCCAATAGGGCTACGAATGTTATTGATGACGTCAGAGGAGGAACGCTCCAATGTAAACATCTGTCTGACACCTGTCGGCAAATGTTATGATGAGCGATTGTACTTCGGTGTCAGACAGTGAATCTGTCGCTGTGACAGATCTAGAGTACGATGTTCAATCTGAGACCAAAATAAATGACGCTGCTCGCGTATACTATGAGGAAAACGAACCTCAGACCAGAATACGAGGCGGACGAACAGATGTTAGCGGCAACAACAAGCCCTTACACACAACAACCCCTTACACACAACAACCCCCTTACACACAACAACCCCTTACACACAACAACCCCCTTACACACAACAACCCTTTACACACAACAACCCCTTACACACAACAACCCCTTACACACAACAACCCCTTACACACAACAACCCCTTATACACACAACAACCCCTTACACACAACAACCCCTTACACACAACAACCCCTTACACACAACAACCCCTTACACACAACAACCCCTTACACGCAACGGTGTATCCCCAATGCGGCCGCAGGCCCCATGCGGCCGCCTACGGCAATATAAGTAACTTTTAGGGGGTTATAGTGAGGTTAGGTTAGTAACTTTTAGGGGGTTATGCTAGGGTTAGATAGTAACTTTTAGGGGTTATAGTGAGGCTAGGTTAGTAACTTTTAGGGGTTATAGTGAGGTTAGGTTAGTAACTTTTAGGGGGTTATAGTGAGGTTAGGTTAGTAAGTTTTAGGGGTTATAGTGAGGTTAGGTTAGTAACTTATAGTGAGGTTAGGTTAGTAACTTATAGTGAGGTTAGGTTAGTAACTTTTAGGGGTTATAGTGAGGTTAGCTTAGTAACTTATAGTGAGGTTAGGTTAGTAACTTTTAAGGGGTTAAAGTGAGGTTAAGTTAGGTTAGGTTAGGTTAGGTTAGTAATTTTTAGGGGTTATAGTGAGGTTAGGTTAGTAACTTATGACATATCTTATGTTTAACATATAGTTATATATGTTAAACATAACGTACAATAAACATATACGTATAACAATAGTTTGCTCCGCGCGACTGTCCTCTATATATGTGGATCATACGGGCGGCCGCATGGGAACGGCGGCCGCATAGGGTGGTGACCCACACAACAACCCCTTACACACAACAACCCCTTACACACAACAACCCCTTATACACAACAACCCCTTACACACAACAACCCCTTACACACAACAACCCCTTACACACAACAACCCCTTACACACACAACCCCTTACACACAACAACCCCCTTACACACAACAACCCCCTTACACACAACAACCCCTTACACACAACAACCCCTTACACACAACAACCCGTTACACACAACAACCCCCTTACACACAACAATTGCTGATAGTGATGGTGGTGACACACAGCAACACAACAGCATCCGGTGAGTGAGTGAGTGAGTGAGTGTGTGTGTGTGTGTGTGTGTGTGTGTGTGTGTGTGTGTGTGTGTGTGTGTGTGTGTGTGTGTGTGGTGTGTGTTTGTGTGTGTGTGGTGAGTGTATCATTACAAATCCTTGCCAATTTCAGCTTCCCGTTCCAATCTGCCCTAGTCCGCCGCACTAATCTTTTCAACACATTTAACGTTGTCGTATCAGTCGGAAACGTGTGCAAACTTTTCTCGAAAGGCACAGCTGTCTTGCTGCACCCATAAAGGATGCATGCATGTGGCATATCGCAAAAAAAATCTATCAGAAACACCCAAAAATCTTCAAGTACTATATTTATCTCTTGTGTTTACGTGCTTCTGATCAGCGCGGGGAGAGGAGGCCTTCCTCCTGTTACGTCACCGAGCCGTGGCGCATCGTCTGCCAGTTGCCAGCAGCGTTTTCGAAGCTCGGGGAATTTACAGATTTTGATTGCGGATTATTAAAAAACGGCTGACTGAATGCAAAAAGTGACAACATATTGTTGATACACTCGATAATGGCTATACTCTAACTACATAAAATCAGGAATGATGAAATGGTCTGGACGATTACTTTAACAAAACAGGGTGGCGGGAGAGGCCCCAGAGGGAGTTGGGGAAGTCATAATTTTATTGTATAATTCTTTGTGTCAAGCGGATTTCTGTTTATTGTTTCTTGTAGTTTCCTGAGGGGGAACGTGGATTGAGTTTCACATTTTTTTCATTTTCGTTTGTGTTTTACCCTTTTTAGTTAGTATTAATCGTTTAGTAAATCAGTAAGACTATTAATTTTGTGGTATCACCTCAACCAAAGACTACTGTATACTGGAGTCTGGATTTGTTACTCGCGCTCCGCGCCAACCCGCCCATGACCAGTGGGCAAGGTAAAAAAGTGTTTCGAACATCACTCCCATTTCCCTTCCTATGGTTTATCAGTATAAATGATATACTGTTATCTTCGTAAGTGTTTGTTCTATAATATTATCAAATAAAAAACAGTAAAACACACTAAAAAACGCCATTATGAGAGAGTGAAGAAATATGCATGAACTTTATATTCACTTAAAATCTTTACCATTTAATATTTTGCGAGAAAACTTTTTACATGAAACATATCAATAGAAACGGAATTTTATTAGCTTTTCATTGATTGATTTCGTTTTCTGATAAATGAATATAGCACGATGCAAAAATTAGCGTAAACTAAATAAATACCATCATCAATTGCGTAGTTTTCCCGATTGATAATATATATTTAATTAACGGTAATTTATGCATAGTGCTAATTCATTTATCAGAAAACGAAATATATCAATGGAAAGCTAATAAAATTCCGCTTCTATTGATATGCTTCATGTAAACAGTTTTCACGCAAAGTATTAAATGGCGAAGAGTTTAAACTATTAATATTAAGTTCATGCATATTTCTTGTCTCATAATGACATTTCTTTAGTGTATTTTACTATTTTTTATTTGATAATATTATAGAACAAATATTTACGAAGATAACAGTGCATCATTTATACTGATAAACTATAGTCTACTGTATTCATGGAACACTTTTTTACTTGCCGATCCGATTGATGATGTTATTTTTTTAGTTAACGTTAATTTATGCATGGTGGTAATTAATTTATCAGAAAACTAAATATATTAATAGAAAGCTAATGAAAATCCTCTTCTATTGATAAGTTTCATGTAAAAAGTTTTTCCGCAAAATATTAAATGGCGAAGAGTTTAAGTGAATATTAAGTTCATGCATATTTCTTCACTCTCTCATAATGGCATTTCTTTAGTGTATTTTACTGTTTTGTATTTGATAATATTATAGAACAAACATTTACAAAGATAAAATTATATCATTTATACTGATAAACCAAAGGAAGGGAAATGAGACTGATGTTCGAAACACTTTTTCACCTTGCCGATCGGCTTCCACTGGTCATGGGCAGGTTGGCGCGGAACACGAGTAGCAAGTCCAGTATACAGTAGTCTTTGCCTCAACATATAAGGTCACTTTGTTTTTCCTTCCATAACTGAAATGCCACTCAAAGAAAGATTGAAGAAACTAAAGGAAAAAGAGCTTCAAGTCTGGCTCGTGGTAATGAGAAATTATCAAAATATCTGAAGTTGTCAAGAAATGGGGAGTAAGTTATACTCAGAAAGATGAATCAGTTTACATTGTGTCAGAGAAAGGTCCAGTACATTGGAGACTGAAGGAGAGAGGAGTGAAGATGCTGAACAAAAAAACAGCAGCAACTCATAGCTTAGGCAAAATAGTCGATGAACAAAAAACATAGGACATGAAAATCCAAGTGAACGACGATAAGGAGGTAAACTAACAGCATCCATTAAACATGATGAGAGCAGAGCATGACACACATTCGATGGAAAATCAAGGGTTTTTTCCACAAAAACAGGCCGATTCAAGCACGGGAGAGGCACCTGGAATTTCTTTCTTGCTGTCGATGAGGTATCCCACTGATCCAGCACACGTAGCCAAATATAACATCAACATAAATTATGAATTCCGTGAACTATGCTGTTCAGTTGGGCCGAACCAGCCAGTTGTAAGTTATGCTAAGAATGAAAAGGGCCGTTCTTTCCAGAAGCACTGGTAAGATAACAGACCTTACCTTGAATATTCTGTAGAAACTAATAGTATGTATTGCTTCAGCTGTCGCTTATTTCTGCATGAAGACAAGTATAAATGTAAAACAGCATGGAGGTCTACCGGAATAGGTAAATGGCATCAAGCACTTGGCAAAATGAAAGAGCATGCATCATCTGAAGCACACAGGATTGCTATGGTGAGGTTGAATAATTTCAAGGAGAAGAGACTGGAAAAGTCCCTGGAGCAGCAGATGAAAAAGTCAAGCTGCAAAAGCTGAAGAGAGGCAGAAAAATAGAGAGGTGCAGTACAGACTGATAGACATAATATTATACTTAGTAAGGCAAGGACTTCCATTGAGAGGAAAAGATGAAAGTGAAGCAAGTCAGAACAGAGACAATTTCCTCGAGCTTATCCAACTGTTTGCAAAGTATGATAGTGTAATGGTAATGAACAACCATTTGAATGTTGTTCAGCGTGCTACAGCCCATGGTAAGCCTCAAGTGTCGATGCTGTCAAATCGAATCCAGAATGATGTTATTATGGCTATGGGCACTTATGTGAGAAAGACTATTTTGAATGAGATCAGGGCAGCCAAGATATATTCGTTTCTGATGAATGAGACAACAGATATTTCTCACACTGAACAAGCATCAATATAATTATGTTCGGTATGTGCATGATGACGAGATACAGGAACGCTGTATTGATGTGTGTGACGAAGAAACCACCACAGGCGAAGAGCTACAGACCCTCACCCTGGCATTTTTGGAAAGACATGATCTGCAGATAAAAGATATGAGGGGCCAAGGATATGATGGCGCTGCAAATATGAGTGGTAAATATAGAGGGCTGCAATCAAGAATTCTTATGCGCAATGAGAAAGCCTTGTATGTCCACTGCCATGCTCACTGCTTGAATCTTGTTCTTGTGGAAAGTTCTAAGTCAATTCGCTATTTTATAAAAATTTTCAATTTGGTGAAGAAGTTATATAGTTTCATATCAATGTCAAGTAAGCGACATGCTTTATTTGTGAAAACCCAACTCACCATCTACCCTGGATCTCATCCATAAGAGCTAAAGAAACTTTATGATGTTAGATGGGCCTGCCGCGAATCTGCCTTAAATACTTTGAAGGTGTTCAAAACAGTGGTGCAGTTTCTATCAGAAATATGCGAAAGTAGCCCACCAGACCAGGCAAGTGGAGATGCACCAATGTTGAATGTTGTTGCTTAGCCTAAACTTTGAATGCTTGCTCTACCTGGAGATGGCAACGCCTGTGTTTATAGAGACCGCCACTGCTTCAACTGTATTACAGAAGCGAAAACTAGATTTGCAAGTAGCGTGTACAATCACCGAAGGTGTGTTGAAGAGGTTCAGTGAAATGAGAACGCAGGAGAGATTTCATGCTGTGTGTAAAAAAGCCACTCAGGAAGCAGAAGACGCGGGTATCGAAGTTCCCAAAGAAATTCCAGGTCAATGTAGACCCAGGAAGGTTCCTGCAAAGTTCAAGTACAGCCACTTGCCTGTAACTGAAGATGCATTTTCACAGAGTCAGAGTGTATTACCCATTCATTGATACCCTTGATCAAGAAATCCGACGTAGGTTCAAAGGAAAAGATGGAGACAAGATAAGGGATATTATCAAATCGCTACACAGTCTCATTGTGCCAAATAACTGGAAAGAAGATAGAGATACTGTAAAACCCAATCAAGTTCCTGACCTAACACTTCTGTGCGACTTTAAAGATTTCAAAGGAGATGTAGATAAACTGCTGACATAATTACGGGTGTTCCACTCATCCTTCTCACTGGCCAGAAATGATTTGAAGTCTTGACTGCTTCAGGACGAGTGATCTCCATCATGTCTTCCCAGTGTTATATGCAATGATCAAGATTTATGCGACCATACCAGTGACAACTGCAACAGTCGAGAGATCTTTTTCGAAACTGAAGGTAATCAAAAGCAAGCTACGTAGCCTATGCGGAGAGAAATTGCTTTCTGATGTACTCTTGCACAGTATTGAAAATGACATCGCCATTGAGCATGATGAGGTTGAAAATTTTCAAGAGAATGGCTAACAGAAGATTGCTACTGTAATTACGTAGATATGACGCAAACGAGATAAATTGTGGGTGCTCCATCGGAAAAAAGTGACAATGTAATCTTAGAAATGGACAGGGAAGAGGGCATAAAGGAGGAAGATTAATTGTACATAAGGAGTAGAAGAGACTTTGGCAAAACTATCATGGAAGAACTAAAAAAGACTATGACGAATTTGATTGGGAAGAAATGATAGGAGTGACCGATGTGCAAGTGAAACATGATATTTTTCTGAACATATATGAGAAAGGAGTTGAAAAACAGTTCCACTATATACACCAAGAGAAAAGGGAAGGAAAGAATGGTTTAATGGAAGATGTAAGATTGCAAAGAGAATATGGGATGAGGCGTGGAAAAGAGTAAAGAAAAATTGGACATAAAGAAGACTATAAATTAGCAAGAAATGAATATGTGTGCATAAGGAGAGAGGAAGAGTAGAGTTATGAGAAGGATATAGTTGAAAAGTGTAAGGACGAACCCAATCTGTTTTACAGATTTATCAATGCAGGAATTGTAACGCGAGAAATTACATTAATAGGGGAAGAGATGAAATAACACATAAGTATCAATAAGCTAACGAGGAATTTTCCTCCACGCCTCATTCCTGAATCACTGGTTAGGCTTATATTTTAAGCCAGTAGTAATTAGACACGTAGCGAAACGAGGTGAGAACGGGGATTCTAGGTTAGGATAATTTAGAAGCAGCTCGACGTTCATTGAGTTAAGTCACCTGTGGGGAGGTGATATTCTCGCCCTTGGTAAAGGGTCCCAAGGTAGGATGCTGTTGGCTGACCAGGGGGCCAAGCGCTCACAAATTAGCAGAGGGGGCAACTACAACATGTCACAGCCAGCCGTGTGAGGACAAGGAGAAAGAAGGAAATAGAAAAATAAGTGAGAGGGAAACGTTGGAAGTGGGATAGACTACGTATACATTATATTAGGATAACGACTTGAGCATTACGCATGCGTATCGTTAAAGTGGTAACAGTGCGACTGAAGTTACCAGAGATAGTAAACTAGATTAGGATGACGACTTGAGCATTACATGTGCGTATCGTTAATGTGGTGACAGTGCAACCGAAGTTACCAAAGATAGTAAACTATATTAGGATAACGACTTGAGCATTTCGCGTGCGTATCGCTAGGAGGGAAGGAAGACTTAATATTAAGATAACTTGTGAATGTATAATAATTACCAAGTGAGACAGTAAAGAGTTAAATATATTATAATTAGAAATATATTAACGCGTTGTCATTCAGTTTCCAACCGGTACTTACATATTTTCTTAAATCTTTTATTTTTGTTCATTCATATATTTTTCCCACTTAATGTGGGTGGTGGCAGCGGAGTAACCAGGACTGTAGAGTACACTCCCAAGGTGGGCACTACATAATGGTGACAACGGTGTAGATGGTCATTTTGACCACTACAGAATCAAGCATAAGGATAAAGTTGAGAGAATGAAAGAAGGAAATATGATATATGAAGATGCAAAATTAATGAGTGAAATTTTAAATAAAAACTTACAGCAAGTATTAATTTCACAAACAAATCAAAATTCAACGAACCGCAAGGAAAGAAAAAAGTCCGAAAGGAGTGGGAAATAAAAATAGAGAAGGAGGAAGTTTGTGAATTGTTGAAGGAATTGGAGGAGAGGAAAGCAATAGGACCAAACAGAGTGTCGGGTTATGTTTTAAAAGAGTGCAGAAAGCAGTTGGTCGAACCAGTATATGATATAATAAAGTGCTCATTGACAACGAGAAAAATGCCGAAGGAGTGGAAGAGAGCAGACATAGTGCCAATATATACAAATGGGAAGAAGGATGAACCATTAAATTATAGACCAGTGTCATTGACTAGCACAGTATGCAAGATATGTGAGAAAATAATAAAGAAGCAATGGCCGGAATACTTAGAAAATGAAGGTATAATAACAGACCGGGAGTATGGCTTTAGGAAAAAGAGATCATGTGTGACCAACTTAATAAGCTTTTATTCAAGAGTAATTGACACAACACAAGAAAGAGATGGATGAGCAGATTGTGTATATCTAGATCTTAAAAGGCATTTGATAAAGTTCCACATAAGAAGCTACTTTGGAAATTGAAAAATATAGGAGGATCAAAGGGATAATCAAATCCTGGATGGAAAGTTATCTGAGAGGAAGATAAATGAGAACAATAGTAAAGGATGAAAAATCTGAATGGAGAAAGGTATTTAGTGGGGCACCACAAGGATCAGTGTTGGCACCAAGAATGTTCACGTTTACGTGAATGACATGACAGATGAAATTTTTGTTGTTGTTATATTAAGATGTTTGCGGATGATGCAAAAACTATTAAGAAAAATTTAAAAAACTATAAAGATTGTGAAACACTACAAAATGACCTGAACGAGATCTACGAATGGAGCAGAAGATGGGAAATGGAATTTAATGTGAATAAGTGTCATGTGATGGAAATTGGAAAAAGCGAAAAGATATATAAATGGCCATATAAAATGGGAAATGAAGTAATTACAAAGGTTCATGAAGAAAAGGACCTGTAGTCCATGAGCCAAGACCCGAATTTTGGGATATCGGTACCACCCGGGGTGACTAATTCTCTTAGGTGTTTTTAGCTTGCTACATGTCTCTAGTTTATGTTTTGATATGATAGCCCTTGCACACTGGTAGCTTAATGGTCGTTATCACTTCTTGAATAGACACACCCTACCGAAAATTCAGAAAAATTTTAAAATGTCAAATTTGGGGACAGGAATGCCTAAATGTCACTAAAATTAATATAGTAATTGTCACATTTAATACAAGTCCTGTAAATACACACTAAGCATGCCATGGGCTTGTACTTACTATTATGGCCAATTAATCCTCCTCAATATCATCTACGTCAGACTCGGAATCTGACTGTTGTGCTACCGGCTCTTCTTCAATAGCCTTGTTCTGGCATGTCTGTAACCTGCACATGTCCGTACACTTCAGGCCATTGCTGAGGCAAGTGCACTTAGGGAGTTCGCATGACCGCACACACTTGCAGGACAGTAGCTGCATAACAGCATCTGGTGCTGGTGAGCCTCGCATCCAGTGACAGCAAGCTTGCCGTCTCATCTGTCATCCAGCCGCAGTCTGTTGGGTTCGCAACAAATGGCTGGCTCGCAGACTTCTCCTCCAGATCGCAGCCTGGTAGTTTGCACGTAGTGCATGCATGAAGAGGCAGTCCTCACAAGGAGGGAGTTGACTTGACTCCACCTCTCCACGTCTCGCACAGAACAGCTCATACCGAAGCTTGTTCACCTCAGTTGTGTGGGTAGATGGCAGGTACATGTGGCAGGTGATTTCCTGTAGCTTCTCAAAGAGTTCAGGAGACACTTCCCATGAGCGCCCAAGTTCGTGGAAAGCATCCTGGTATGTCTTGTCCATCTTCACTGCTTGAGTGTCGTCATTTTCCCCCGGCCAGCGAATGCCTGACGGTATCACACCCTGAAAAAAGGCATGCATCCCAAATCAAGAATCACACACGCTGCCTCCCAGTGCGGGTTCAGTGGGGTGAACCCAGGAATCTTGCCCGGGTTCTTCGCCCCCGCATTTTCTGGAACAGGTGGGATGGACTTGTGGCCTCCCCAGAAACAGGACCAACTTTGATCCTCGCAGGTGATGACAGACTTGTACCAGATTCTGTGCATGAAGTGATGGAAAAGGGGGGGGTGTGTCTGTTTCTTCTTGATTTGACTTAAGCTCAGGAGCCTCTTCCCACTGCTCTTTGGGATTTTGAAGCAAGCTGCTCACATGTACATACAGCCCCTTGCCCTCGAGCTTCTCCCTGTCTGGGGTTTTTTCCATTCTTCTACCGGGAAACTTGAGAGATTTGCCTTTTTGGAGGAACTACCGAGAACTTTCCCCACTGCGGGAGTTGTGCCCATTGAATGTTCTTGGGAAATGGATCCTGTCCCGCACTTCTTTTGGCCTTTCTGCTTTTTGAGGATTTTCCCCTTTGTAGACTCAAACACAAATCGCGCCGCCTTACCCCCTCATGGAAAAACGGACTCAGTGCTGTGCCTGAAAAGCTGTGAAAAAGTGTTTCGTTTCCCTTCAGTTTCTGGCCCAGGTATCCCATCAATTAGGGTAGAAAGGGGGCTGGGGGACACCTCTGCGGGAAAAACATTCTCCCCAACCCCCTTGCTGGGGCAGCCTTGTTGGTTTTGGGGAGAGCCCTACCGGGCAATGCCAGGGCAAAGGCCCCAGGGGATGAGCCAAGACATACTCATTTTGACTTTCTGTTCTCACAACAAGGATCATCTGGGCCAAAAAGGTTCCCTTTAGCCTTCAAAATAGCCTCCCTTGGGTGGCCTGTGAGGTGGCTTTATTTGATGTTAGTGAACTTTTATTTCGTCTTCGTCATCGTGTCATGAAACTGTATAGTTTTGGGGTATCGGTCTCCAGGCCTCTTCTTGAAGGTTTGATATGCATCCCCCTCCTATTGTAGCCCCTAGAAGGGCTTGGCACTTCGGTGGTGTTGTCGCAGTTGACAAACTGACAAGATCTCCTTGCTCTGCGTTGAAGGGGTTCAACCAGCTGGTCTCCATCAGTTGAACTAAAGATTGGACATCGGCCTCATCTCTTCTAATCCTGGGCATCTGTAGGTCTGGGTGGCTGAAGTCAGTATACTTTTGGCCTACTACCATGGCCCTGAGCTGCCTCAAGTATCTGCTGCGATACTCCGATGTCAGGTAGTACCTGGCGACAGCTCCACCTTTCAGGCTGAAGCCTTTTGTGCCCCCTGGTGTCTGGGTGTCTTTGTTGATCGTCTCTTCGATGGTCTGGTCCACAGGAATCCGTCCAAAGGGATTCTTGCTACCGATCTGGACCGAAAAGCCACCTTGCATGAAGTGTTCATGGACCTCTGGGTGTTCAATGGGCAGTCGAGACATCATGGCATAGTAGTAGGTCAGGAATCGGGCATAGTTCACCTTGTCATAGGCAAAACACCACGGTATCATCTGTCGGATTGCTCCTAGGTGAAGCATCGAAAATAGGTGAAAAAAATATCACCATTAAACATTACATGAACAAACAAACAAACACATTTACATGGAAACCATTCTACATATGTTTGCTCCTTCCAATAATAAATTATCCCCAAAATATCACAAAAAATCACCAAATATGAAATAAACCCCTAAATATGGGGAAACTTGAAATATACATCGGAATAACTCTTGTAGAGAATCAAATTAGCTACAAGAGCTGTTAGAATATATTTTTCAATTTCTCCCATATTTAGGGATTTATTCCAGATTTATGGGAAAATACCCAAAATTATTTTTTTTTAGGGTAAATCCCAAAATATGAGGAAATTTGAAAAATACCTAAGAACAACTCTGGTAGAGAATCAAATTCTACATAGGTGTCCAAAGTTTCGCAACGATCGTGTGATTGATTTTAAAGAAAATGAGGAAAACCCCGAGCGTCACGCTGAAAATCTTTTTTTATGGGTAGCACCCCCATTGCATCAAAAAATCAGACTAAGCTACCAGTGCGGGAAGGCTATCATATCTTAATGTATTTACAGTCACTCTATAAACATTTTAGTACCATTCGTGTTTAGTCACCCCAGGTGGTACCGATATCTGGCCTGGCTCATGGACTACTGGGAGTGTAATGCAGAATAACCTACCACCAGAAAAAACATATAAATAAAATATTTGGAGATACATATAGGATGTTGAAAAAATATTTGAATGGCATTTCATTACATGGACAAAAATATGATGTAAAAGATAATTACTACAATAATCCGACCAAAAATGGAATATGCTGCCATTGTATGATCCTCATATAAAAAGAAGCATGTGAAAAAGTTGGAGAGGATACAGAAAATGGCAAGGAAGATGGTACCAGAGCTAGAAGAACTTTCTTATGAGGAAAGGTTGAAGGAAATAGAGTTACCAACACTTGAACAGAGAAGCGAAAGAGGAGACTTAATAACAATTTTTAAGCTAATAACTAAGATGGAATAAACAGACAATGAGAGACTACTGACTCGGAAGCAAAGAGAAGGTCGATACACAAGAGGACATACACAAACACTAGGAAAAGGGAGATGCCTGAACAACATAAAGAAGTACAGCTTCCCGTATAGAAATGTAAAAGTTTGGAATGGACTAAATGAGGAGATGATATCGGCACATAATGTGCACCAATGATACTGTTTTGGTTAAGGAAAAAAGTACTACATACCGCCAGAATTTTTATTTCCAGAATTTTTTATTATTTCTTTTGTGGACCTCGGAGATTGTTCATATACGACTGGTTGTTCATAACAGTATTATGTACATATTTGTATAAATAATTTAAAGTTGGTTTCCTGCCTTATAATGAGGTAACAACATATTTTGTGAAGTTTTGTTGATGTGGCCATATATGTCAAGGGATGAATATATCGGTTTTACACATGTGTATGTATATTTCTTGATCTATACTTTTATTTGAATACTCCCAGTGGTCACCAGCAAAGGTATGAAAACAACAAATCAAGATTTTCGTCAAAAAGATTACGTTCCCATCGACACTACAGGCGCAAAGGAACAAATTGGGCACAGAAGGTTATGTTTCGTATCTTAACTCATGTATGCAGGAACTATTCACTATCTGAGAAACAAATAAGAGTTAATGTATGTCTAATGTATTTTTATTTTCAGATTATACGCGTTAAACTGCTTATATTTCACAATTACCAACCATTATAACCATTGCAATAATATGTTATGTATAGGGTAAATAACGATCCGCACGACTAAGGAACTCTATTAATAGTATTCCTTATATGAACTCACACCATCGTAATGTGTTGCCAGAAACTCCTATGGAGAAGTTTATACCTGGTCAATGTTACTTGAATGATATTAATTGATTAAGATTTTTCATTTGATTACAACTTGAAGTGAGAATTGAAAAACTAGTCTTATGACTTCACTATGTGATTATAGTATGAACACTTCTCGCTGCGGAGAGTACTGAAATGGGGGATGAATTTAAGGGGAAGGGGTAGGAGTTTAGGTTAAGGGGAAAGGGTATGAGTTAGGGGGAAGTGCTGCCACCAGCTCAAGCGAGTAGTTCTCTGGGTTACTCCCTGGGCGCGTTCGAATAATATTAATCTTAGATTTATCTTGGTAGTCGTGATTGATACGTGGAATTATACCGAGTAAGGCTGACTCTTTTGGAAGTGTGGGGAATTACTGTCCTAACGCAGAATAATCACCTGGGGTTTTTATAATAAACACAAGAACTATAACATCATCATCCTAAACATCATCCTATTTATTCATGCTGAAGTAGTATGTCTCTTGTTTGAGATCACAGACAAACATATAAGTGTTAATCCAACATCAGAAAACTCTCCATCCCAACACAGGATAACTCTAATCTGATATAAGAAAAAACTTTACAATCTGATACGGGAAGCTCTCCCCGTGTAAAGAAGGGAAGCTCTGGTGAGCATACACCTTCCTCTCTGAACCTTATTGATACATTATCCTTCACTTAGGTAATAGACCGCTGAATACTTATAATTATATATGGAAGATAATAGGGGGGAATATAAGAGTAAGAGTGTTGTGTGTGTCTCACTAAAAAACCATGTAGCGGGCCCTTTGCGTCAAGGCCAAGATGTCAGCCTGTCGAAGAGTGGTAGAGAGACTCTGGTTAATAATAATTATAAGGATGGGGCAGGCCTCCTTTACGTTAGTGAAAACTAAACATCGGTACCCATATTTGGAAATATAGATAACACTATTATAACAAGGAAAGGGGGGGGGGGAGAAAAAAAGGAGCGAACGTCGTGCGTCTTACCTGTCGAAGAGTGGTAGAGAGACTGCCGCCTCTCGGGTTTATCAAGAGCCCGCGGGGGAAAAGGGGAATGTTTGAATACCCTGGGGCTTGGCCTCTACTGAAGAGCTTATAATCCCGAAATAACTAATTAAATAATGAAACTCGGGGTACCTAAGAAAGGGCTGCCTATAATACAGTTGTTACTTTTATATAGAAGAATTTAATATTTTAATCCAATAAACCCAGGAAAGGGTTATTGAAGTTCGTGTCCTGCCCTTCGAACGCGTCTTTTGAAGCGACAGGGTATGGAAGTTTTTATAGAAATTTGGTAGACTTTCAATTTAGCGAATACCTTTACGAACACATCCATGTATGACCGTGATCTTTCAAATATGGGGACTATTTTGAAAGACATTAAGAATCTGGAGTGTTTTCCTTTTATTTGATAGGAAGGTGAGGGGAAGATGAAAAGTTTTGAATCCATTTGTTATCACTGATCGCGAAATAAGTAAACCCACGAATGTTGACTCGCAACCGGAATGTCGGGGGGGGAGGGAGTGAGAGGAAAGGGAAAGGGAAAGGGAAAAAAGAAATGGCGGGTAGGAAGGAAGGAAGATGACTCACCCGAGAAAACTAAAAGATTGAACTGCTTACGGGACATAACCCGGGAATTATATGATAATAATTCTCATCCTATCTCTCCTGAATAACGGGCATTACAGTAAAGTCATAGATATAGCTGTAAAGTCAAATTAGCAGATTTATCTGCTGTAAAAAATTACAGAATACGGTGTGGGTCTTGGTCTGGGCAGACTCTGGGCACAGACTCTGGGCTTCTTTTTCTTTTAATACCTTTGCTGGTGACCACTGGGAGTATTTAGATAAAACTATAGATCAAGAAATATTTATACACATGTGTAAAAACCGATAAATATTCATCCCTTGATGTATATGGCCACATCAACAAAACTTCACAAAATATGTTGTTACCTCATTATAAGGCACGAAACCAACTTTAAATGAATTATAACAATATGTAAATAAGAATTTTATGAACAACCACTCGTATATGAACAATCTCCGAGGTCCACAAAATAAATTAGGAAATTAAAATTCTGGCGGTATGTAGTACTTTTTTCCTTAACCAAAACAGTCGCATTGAAAGAAAGTGGATAAATGTAGATACGGAGACGGGACCACACGAGTGTACCTCAGACCCTGTAAAACACAACTAGCTAAATACACACAAAATAATAATAAAATAGACTAAAAAAATATATAAATAAATAAATTAAATAAATAAACATGCACAAATTCTGTAATGTCTCTAAAGTTGTAATATATGACGTTACAGAAGAGGGAGGAACTTTGCTGGAGGTGGCTCATATTATTGCATTTTTTTTTTTGTATACGCCGGTTATATCGGACAATCGGCGTTATCGGACGAAGGTTCACCCCTTTTAGTCCGTTCTATCGATGAGCTATTGTATATGGACGTGGTTTTTTTGGTTTTTTAAATAACTAATTAGGAATTACTTTGTTCGGTC
>JACEEZ010020408.1:50000-92500 GCA_016584305.1 Chionoecetes opilio | reverse complement strand
CGTGAGTATCATTGAATATAACATGTTTGTTTGCGTAGGATGAAGGACCTTGCAAAATGCATTGATACTGCCAGTGTTCAAAAGAGCTCGTGTTGTGGCCGGAATCGTATAGTTTACCAATTGCACTAAAACTGTAATACAATATACACTCCATGATAAAGAGAGCAACCAATACAAAAAATAATATTCCCGGCCTCGTTCTTCCCTGCGTGGCCGCCGTTCTCACCCAAACTATTACTCAACTCTAATTAACAGATTACATATTTAACCTAAAACATTTAATAAATGAAGTTATTGTTATTATAGTCACCTTTATAATTATACAAGTTCCAAGCAGTACATGCTGAAAAAAAAATATTTAAACCACATTACGTTAATTTTAGTGTCAAATTTAGGCCGTTTTGCTGTGGTGGCGGCCATCTTGGATTTCAGGCCGTTAGAATGCTCAGAAAAGATGCCACCCTAATTTTTTTTTATGTTTATAGTATCATCTAACAAAATCAAGTGAGTTTTTGCTTTAAAAAAAAAAAAATACACGAATCTTTTTTTTCATGACAAATGTGCCTACACTATAACGTAAATGATGGAATTACACTCTCTCTCTCTCTCTCTCTCTCTCTCTCTCTCTCTCTCTCTCTCTCTCTCTCTCTCCTCTCTCTCTCTCTCTCTCTCTCTCTCTCTCTCTCTCTCTCTCTCTCTCTCTCTCTCTCTCTCCCTGTCCATCCGTCACAAAGCAATAAAATGACAACACGAACCTTCTACCCACACGGATGTCCTCCCGAGAGCCATTTTTCCTTCGCTTACACACCAGGGGCAAAAAAAAAAAAAAAAAAAAAAGGGAAAAGAAAAAAAGACAAATTCGGTCACACACATACATGCATCCCTATCACACACATACACACACACACACACACACACACACACACACACACACACACACACACACACACACACACACACACACACACACACACACACACACACACACACACACACACACACACACACATACACACACACACCACACACACACAAACACACACACACACACACACAGGGTACTCCGTAGTGTAGTGGTAGCACGCTCGGTTCACAACCTAGAAGTCCCGGGTTCGATCCCCGGGCGGAGCGGAAACAGTTGGGCTGTTTCCTTAAAACCCGAGCCCCTGTCCACCCAGCAGTGAATGGGTACCGGGTGTTAGCCGGGGGTTTGTGACCCGCCTCCCGGGGTGCTGGCTTCAGCCAAAAACTAAGCACTAAGGATGAATGATAAAAATGTTGATATGGAGACGGGGCCATACGAGCGTTGCTCAGGCCCTGTAAAATACAACTAGATGAATACAACTAGATGAATACACACACGTTCCTACCTTGCAATATCGTGTTGTCCTGATTCACACTAACGCATTTCCTTCCAATTTGTTTTAGCCAAGAGTTACAGAATGTCGTGAGGCAGACGGTACTTTCTCAAACAGACTCGAGTGCAGGTCCTTTTAAATTGCAAAACACACAAACACACACACACACACACACACACACACACACACACACACACACACACACACACACACACACACACACACACACACACACACACACACACACACACACACATATATATGTACACACAAACACTGGGGTGAAAGAAAGTGACTCCCAGAGATAGACAGACAGGCACAGTGTACATATATGACCAGGGGACAAATCAAAGGTCAAAGGACGCATATACGAGTATCAAACAGGAAAAAGTCGAGTATTAAACGAGAATAAACCAGAACAAATACAATAATCTTGCTGGTAGGATTGTTTTTTTCTCTTTCTCTTTTGTCTAGATTTGTCTGGCTGTCTACGTCTGTCTCTTTCACTCCTGTTGACCTTGCTTTGTCGCTCACAGGTCAAGGTTGGCGAGTCATGGGCAAACTCACCTAAACTCTCCAGGTTCCAAATCTTCTTACTTCATTCGAGACCCGAGTCACTAAAATGAGTCAACTTCTGTACTGAGTCAGCTTCAGGTGCTCGGGACTTTATTTACTGCGTCCTATAATCCCTTAAGTCCTCCACACACACACACACACACACACACCCTCCCCCCCTTGCATGGAGACACACACGAGTAAGGAAAACTTTTATTCATGTGTATATAAGCTGGAATTTGTCGCCTCTTTTGTATTTCCTGGTGTGGGCATGAGTCAGGGTGTCGTGTGTGGTGTGTGTGTGTGTATGTGTGTGTGTTGGGAGTGACAGGTGGGAGTGATGGGGTGTGTGGGTAAGGTTAGGAAGGGAAGGGAAGGGAAGGGAAGGGAAGGGATGGAAAGGAAAGGAAAGGAAAGGAAAGGAAAGAGGAAAGGAAAGGAAAGGAAAGGAAAAGAAAGGAAAGGAAAGGGAAGGGAAAGGGAGGGAAGGCAAGGGCAGGAAAGGGAACGGAAGGGATGGGAAGGGAAGGGAAAAAAAGGGAAGGGAAGGGAAGGGAAGGGAAGGGAAGGGAAGGGAAGGGCAGGAAAGGAAAGGAAAGGAAAGGAAAGGAAAGAGAAGGAAAGGGAAGAGAAGGGAAGGGAAGGGAAGGGGAGGGCAGGGAGGGGAGGTGGGGGGAGGGGAGTGGAGGGAATGCAACGGAAGGGAAGGGAAGGGAAGGGAAGGGAAGGGGAGAGAAGGGAAGGGCAGGGAAGGGAAAGTAAGGGATGGGAAGGGAAGGGGAGGGAAGGGAAAGGGAGGGAAGGGAAAGGAAGGGATGGGAAGGGGAGGAAGGGTAGCTGAGGTGTTGTGGCCCGTGTGAAGGTGTAATCTCGGTGGTCATTGTGAGGCGCCTCGCTGCTGCCTCTGCGGGAAGACCCAATATGCCTCCTGCCGCGCCCTCGACAGCACTGAAGGGGCGTGTGCGATGACGAAAAACCAAAACTTACGCCTTTTTTTTACCGTTTCCCCCCTATTTTTTAATACTACCATAACTATGATAAATTCGAATTTTCTTTCCATCCTTTTAGAAAATTACACTTTTCTTTTGTAATATAGTGAAAATATCAGTAAATCACTTTTTTCTTACCCTCCTGTCTTTCAAATGTATCAAGTCACTTTAGTCGCTTTAATTTCTACCCATTATCATTATAATTATATATATATATATATATATATTATATATATATCATGATGTTTTCAGGGTGACAGAGACACTCGGTATACTTGGGGTTGTTTATGCACGTTTCGCCAAGGCACTTGGCATCATCGGGCTAAAAATAGTTAAAATTTAATATATTGTAATGCAAAAAAGCGAACATCTAAAAATTAATTCTAAGAAACAAAAAATATTCCTATATTTTCTAAAATTACTAACTAATAAATAAAATATAATTTGTACTTAACGGACCTTGGTGTGTTTTGCTGTCTGATTTTGGTAGAGGACTGAATAAAACACTAGTTTTTGGGGGTGACATTTCAGCTTGTGTGGGGCGATCAAACCCGAGAGTGGGGGCAATCGAACAGTGGTAGTCTTTGAGTATTGTAGTTTTTGTGAAATGACTTGGTTATTAAGATCAGGGGACAAGTGCTTGATGTGTATAGCTTCTAATAATTTAGTGTCACTAGGGGAGTGTGCCTTGGATAGGATACTAAAGTCATTCATAAAAAAGGGGGATCTAAATCATGTGAGTGTTTAGCGGATTGCAGATTGCGAAGGTGAAGAAATGGGTCGACCAGTACGTGCAAACACCTTTATGCTCAGAAAGCCTAAAAGGGTTAGGATTCCTTGTCGTCTCGCCGACGTATCTAGCGTTACACTAGAACATTTGAATTCATAAATTATTTAGAAATAAAGGGGTTTAGTATAGAGTCTTTATATTTGAAATGAGTTCTTAGGGTAAGAGAATTAGTAAAAAAATTATAAATTTTGAGTTAGGAAAATGTTTATTTAAGTAGACCATTGAGTTTTTTCCGAATGGTGTAACTGAATGGCCATAATGGGAGTTTAACATAGTGTGTGTCTAATATGGGTTCGGGTTTTGTTCGACTCTGGGGTTTAACTTTTTATCTAAGAACTTTGAGATGATTGTTTCAATTAATTTGAGGGGTAGCCATTGTTTTGGAAAAATTGGTAAGGAATTTGATCTCATTATCAAAGGAAAACATTAGATGAGAAACTATAGCATCTGTGTATATTCCTTATCCTTATTTCTAACATAATTTATGAATTCAATGTTCTAGTTGTAACGCTAGATACGTCGGCGAGACGACAAGGAATCTAACCCTTAGGCTTTCTGAGCATAAAGGGGTTTCTGCACGTACTGGTCGACCCATTTCTTCACCTTCGCAATCTGCAATCCGCTCACACTCACATGATTTAGATCACCCTTTTTCTATGAATGACTTTAGTATCCTATCCAAGGCACACTACCCTAGTGACACTAAATTATTAGAAGCTATACACATCAAGCACTTGTCCCCTGATCTTAATAACCAAGTCATTTCACAACAACTACATATACTCAAATGACTACCACTGTTTCGATTGCCCGACTCTCGGTTCGATCGCCCACACAAGCTGAAATGTCACCCACAAAACTAGTGTTCATTCAGTCCTCTACCAACTCAGACAGCATACACACCAAGGTCCGTTAAGTACAAATTATATTTTTATTTATTAGTTAGTAATTTTAGAAATATAGGAATATTTTATTGTTTCTTAGAATTAATTTTTTAGATGTTCGCTTTTTAGCATTACAATATATTAAATTTTAACTATTTTTAGCCTGATGATGCCAAGTGCCTTGGCGAAACGTTGCATAAACAACCCCAAGTATACCGAGTGTCTCTGTCACCCTGAAACATCATGATGAATCTAACAAGAAAATCAACTATATATATATATATATATATATATATATATATATATTTATATATATATATATATAATATATATATATAATATATATATATATATATATATATATATATATATATATATATATATATATATATATATATATATATATATATATATATAATATATATATACATTCCTACTCCCCCCCTATGGTGAGCGAACAATACCTCCCGCACAAGGAGGAGGGGGAAACAAAACTACCACTCTACAAATTCAAAGGGTGGTTGGTGGATAATTTTTACAAGTGACTTGATAAAATAAAAAGACTATAGTAGAAAATACAAACTTTTTTTATAATACTGGTGAAAATATCAGTAATATATCAGATATAACTATCGCTTTTTCGTATCATCCTATTAGAAAATAACCACTTTTTTCTTTTATAATCTAGTGCACATATCAGTAAATCGCTTTTTCTTATCCTCCTACTAAAAAATAACTACTTTTTTCTTTATAATATTGGTGAAAATATTTGTGAATCACATTTTTCTTACCCTTCTATAAGAAAATATCCACTTTTTTTCTAAATTCATGTGAAAATATAAATCAACACCACTTTTTTTTCTTTTACCACGAGGAATATTTCAGTATTGCTCTATTTAGCTTAAAACCAATGAGGAAATAACGTATAACTTGTTAGGTAAAAATAATTATGCATGAAATATTAGTGGGCACACATATTCATCCTTCATCTGATTATTCACGTAAATGCCTGGCAAAACGTTGCTGATCCCTGGCCTCGTCCTGTTTGCATGTTTATTTTATGGCCTCGCGTGGAATATATTCACAAACACATACAACATTTAAATAATTTACAAAACTATCTATTTATCTTAGATATATCTAGTAACTAAACTATCTAATTACTTTTCTATCTATAAAAACATAAGTTATTAAACAAACAGGTGTAATCTTTCCCACGACAAGCCTGTGCACCTCATCTTCATTATATTTTGATGGTTTACTCATGAATGTGAATAAACGCAAAATACGGCTCGGTCAAACGCTCACAATAGAATCTTAATTAATCTTGATTACCTGTAGTCCTTTTACAATTGTTATTCCTATTGAGGCCGATCATTTAAAAGGATTTCTTCCTATATTTTCAGACATTGGCCACTTGACACCAGTAAAAAGAATAAAAAAAATCAGATTAGTATACAAAGATTCACCGATCTTTTATACCCACTAGAGTTCTCCAGCTATAGTATTTTTTCGGCTAAGGTTCTTTCGCTACGTTTTTTTGGGCTAAGGTTCTTTCGCTACATTTTTTTGGGCTAAGGTCCTTTCGCTTCGTTTTTTTGGGCTAAGGTCCTTTCGCTACGTTTTTAGGGCTAAGGTTCTTTCGCTACGTTTTTTGGGGATAAGGTCCTTTCGCTACGTTTTTTTGGGCTAAGGTTCTTTCGCTACGTTTTTTTGGGCTAAGGTTCTTCCGCTACGTTTTTTTGGGCTATGGTCCTTTCGCTACGTTTTTTTTGGCTAAGGTCCTTTCGCTACGTTTTTTTGGCTAAGGTTCTTTCGCTACGTATTTTGGGGCTAAGGTCCTTTCGCTAGGCTTTTTTGGGCTAAGGTTCTTTCGCTACGTTTTTTTGGGCTAAGGTCCTTTCGCTAAGAGTTTTGGCCTCTTATTACTGTGACCTGAGTGCGTGGGATGACGGGTCACTTGCAGGCCTCGTTAAGGAGAGGTGGCGTCAGCACGTGGCCATGTTATCCACACATGATAATAAAAGATAACGTGCCGGCAGAAAGGTAACTTTAAGAATTGTGGTGACTTTTAGCATCTCTTTTATCGCCGAGGAAATGGTGAAAGTCTCGGCAGTGTTGGATAATTTGGCATTTCCGATCTAATGAGGTGGAGGATTATAGCCGTCATCAAGTAGGACGCGAAGGATCTACTAAACGTGGGTCGTAGGATAACTTAGGATCTTTGGATGTTGTAAACATGTCACCCATCCCTCTTCCTCCTCCCCCTGTTACTACTTCCAGTTGTTTTCAAGTTCTTCTGCTGCTAAACGCGTCCCCTCTCCCCTCCTGTCCTCCCTCCCCCTGTTATTCCCCCCTGTCATCCCTTCCCCTGTTATTCCCCCCTGTCCTTCCTCCCCCTCCCTTGTTACTCCCCCCTGTCCTTCCTTCCCCTGTTATCCCCCCGTGTCCTCCCTCTCTCTGTCGTTATTACCATCTTCCCGTCCCTCCCAGCCACCCACCACCTCCATATCGTACACTAAATACTTTTCGATGCGTCCATAAGATTCTCCCATTTAAAAACCCAAAAGTGTTACGATTCAGCCCCGGAATGTGGTCGCAAATCTGAAATCTTTCCCAACTTTAGATGCCAAATGAGGAGGAGGAGGAGGAAGTGAAGGGGGACTGGGAGAAGTAGGAAAGAGGACTGAGGAAAGTAGCAGTCGCATTTTGGGGATAAAACATTTCCTCGGTTACGACATGTATGAGGAAAAACTTTGCCTCTAAATGCGACCAAAAGCCCTCCTTCCACCATCATTTTTATAGGCTATTAAGAAACCTGAGAGATTAGTTTGTGGGGAGCCGTGGTCGCTCTTTTAGTACTGATGAAAATACGAGGCTGGTTTGTGATTCCTGTGGTAACCCATAAAGAACCAGGCATCACGTTTTCTCCAGAGGGATTTAAGGGATGACTCCAGAGTTCTTTGGATTCGTTTTATGTGCAATTATTGGATTTATGTTAAGTGTGTGTCATGCTGAATAAATCTATTGTTATACCGCCTGGTTCTTTCTCTTTTCTCTCGCCGGGTTTAGGTAGAGGAAGGGAGGGGTTACTTTATGTTTTAGGGGGGGATGAAAACATGTGTATTTAATGATCTTCTTGACCTACTTTATTATCATTAGGATCTGATTAGGCAGGCAACATTTTTATTCTCTCTCTCTCTCTCTCTCTCTCTCTCTCTCTCTCTCTCTCTCTCTCTCTCTTCTCTCTCTCTCTCTCTCTCCTCTCTCTCTCTCTTCCCCTCTCTCTCTCTCTCTCTCTCTCTCTCTCTCTCTCTCTCTCTCTCTTCTCTCTCTCTCTCTCCTCTCTCTCTCTCTCTCTCTCTCTCTCTCTCTCTTCAACTGTGCGTTTCCATCATTCCTTATACTTTCCTTCTTCTGTTTATGTTCCCTCTCCCTATGTTTATTTTGTCACTTTCCTTCACTGGCGTTTCCTCTTCCCCTCTGATTGCTCTTCTCTTCTCCCTTCCACCCTCTTCTTCCTTCTCTTTCACTCTACACCCAATTCTCACTTCCTCTTCCTCATACGTCTCTCCTCTTCCCGCTTCCCTCTTTCCTTTCCGCGTTTCCCTCTTCCCTCTTTCCTTTCCGCGTATACAATTTCCTCTTTTAAGCTAAATACTTCCTTTCTGCATTCTCCCATTTACCCATTAGTTTCTTCTTGTAAATCATGTTCTTTATTCTTGTGGACATTTATAGTCACAAACATATATTTATTTGAGGTCTTACCTATACACAACCCATTGTCTATCTCATCCCGACACAATACCCCAGCTAATCAACTAACTAGGATACTTATCGGTGGATAGTAGGGTTGAAATGGTTGTAGACTTAATCAATACTGCAATGTCTTGTTATTCGAAGTGGTCGCGCGTGATCGAGGCCGCCGGTGAACGGCGGTGGTGAAGGGCGGAAGCGGTGTGTTTTGATATGGGCGTCAGGCGGGTTTTCATAACCCAGTTATCTACGACGCGGCGAGATATTATCACTGTGTCGTATTGTAACACGTCCTATGATTTATCACATATATGTACAAAATGAACGTATGTACAGTTCTTCTCGTTATAATCAGAGAAGATATGTTAATCCCGTGGGGGCTGGAGTGGAACTAAAATCTAAGCCAGCGGCGGCGACCGGCCGCACAAATCCTACCTACACGTGTCAAATCGTCGGTGGCGGCGAGGCACCCACGTAATACCTGCCACGTATAAACGCAGGATAGGAGCAATATTATAACGACGACCAATAGCTAGTCGCTCCAAATTAAGGTGCTAAAATAAGGTGAAAATGCTTAAACTGGGAATGATCATTTATATTATCCCAGTACTTATCATTTACTTAAATTACCTTAATTAATACCCATTACCATTATAACTACATATATACATCCCTACGCACCCCTTATGATGAGCGGACAATACCTCCTTCACAAGTGGGGGGGGGGGGGACAAAACCACCAATCAATCAATCATTGGGGGCATACGCCGGGGGGCGCGTCGCCTCGCCCACCCTACGACGCCACTCCCAGGGGTCACCACGCGCGAGTTCCCATGCAGGCTCCTTTCCCATACCAAGCAGCTCTCGACAAGAAACATCAACTTGCCCCAGCCACGAGCCTTGTGGGCGCCCCCTTGGCCTCCTCCACGCCGGATTGTCTCTTACAGATACAACCCGATGGGAGGATCGGTTTCAGGGTAGCGTGCCACATGCCCATATAGCCGAAGTTGGCGCTGACGGACTATGCAGGTAATAGGCCTCGATTCAGTCTCACGGTGCAATCGCTGATTTGACACGTAATCATCCCAGCGATACCCCATGATTCTGCGAAGACACTTATTACCAAAGGCATTGATTCGTCTCTTCAAGTCACTATTTAGTGTCCATGTCTCACAACCATAGAGTAAGACAGGGATCACAAGCGACTTGAAGATCCGGATCTTTGTCCTCCTGCACAGGTACCGACAACGCCAAAAACACAAAACAAACCACTACAAAACCACCACTCTACCAATTATCAAGTGGGTGGTTGGTGGATAATTTCCACAACTGGGGGCCGGCGAAAACTGAAGTTCCGCTTCAAGTGACATCACCCCAGGCCACATAACGCCGGAACATTTGAATAGAGGTTTCGGCACCTTGGTCTTTGACTATTTTGAAATGTATAGCCCTGATAGAGGTACAAGTGCATATGCAGACATATACTTGATCGGGAAGAGAGTTCTCTCCTTTAATTATAATATTCCCAGTATAGTCATCACCATTGACCTCAAATAGTTTTATGAGCTCATTATCAGCGGGAAGTTCAGGGGGACCTAGATAGGCGACTAGTCTACCTTCAGATCTATTATAATTAATGAGAGATTTGAGGTAATATTGACTGCCTGTCTACTATGATGTATCCAAAATTGACACCTGATATCGGCAAATTTTGTAGCCATTCCGCCTTGTAATGAGTTCCTATGATATTCATCCACCAACAATTTAGTAAGATGATGGCGTTTGGGAATTAGTATGGGATGGCAGGTGGTATTTGCAAGTCAGCTTTCAAATTTCGCCCTCGACACCTAATTAATTATACCCTCATGATCTAGGTACAGACCTAATAATTTGGTCAATTTGCTCCTATGGGGGCTGGCTGAGGCCAGGAGCTGATATTCCTCAGGACATTCCTGCTTTTGTATTGTTCTGATCCAAAACTTCAAAGGATCAGAGCTATCCCTTTTTATGAATTTGAAGACTAAATTAGTAGTCTTAATTAGTTTGCTCAGTAAGGAAAACCATTCAATGTCTATCACAGGATCTGGGATCAATTCAGGTTCCCTTATTATACCTACAGATATGTCTGGCTAAGTGGAAACCTGCATAGGATTACTACCTACTCAAATAAAAGATACAATCCCTAAATCAGGGCAACTTATAGTGAAGTACGAAGAATAAATTGTGTCTTATGTGAGGGGGATCATCCACCCTCCAAATGTAATATCTATTCAGATTGTTACACGAGAGTTGAAAGGTTAATGAGCCTTGCTAATTGCCTAACCTGTCTCCGTGGTAAACATGCTTCATATGCATGCCCTATAAACTTAAGAACTTGTAGAAAATGTAAACAATCTGTTCATAACATCGTTCTTTGTCCTAACAGTGATATTAACTCAGACCCTACAGTAGATAAAACGGCAGTCACTAATACGAGTAGTTCAGCAGCTGTTCCTACTGCAGAATTGAAGGTGAGCCACAATGGTCATTCAGTCAATGTAAAGACAATGTTTGACAGTGGTGCACAACGATCCTTCATAAGTAGGGAGATAGTTGAATTATTACAACTACCCATACTTAATAAAGTGAATTTAGCCATATCAGGTTTTCTTGCCAATACAGAGGCTCAAACCATTGACACAGTTCAACCTCTAGTACAATTAGGAAGATATAAATGTAGGTTAGCTGCTGCAGTAATTAATAATATTGGTATTAGTTTAACTGTTGATGGACTAAAAGACACAGGTGAAATGCTGAGGGATAATGGTGTTAAACTAGTTAGTAACACCTTCGATGAAGTTGATGGTCCCTTTCAATTAATAATAGGCGCTGATTATTTTGGGCGTTACCTAAGGAAGGTTATCAAAAGACATAACGTCTCTATGCTCACCAGTGCTGGTGGTAAGGTAATAATGGGACCCAACCCACATACTCACCAAGCCGAACAAGAGGAGAGTATTCCTAGTCATGCACAACCCCTATTAATTACCAGAATTGGAATCAATTTCTTGCCCACACCAATAAGTGAGGTATTAGAGCAGCGTTTCTTAACCTTTTTCGACCTCAGCACCCCCTGTAGTCAGGTCTAGGAAGTCCAGCACCCCTAATTCTGGCTAACGTCTGGTTACAAAGACTTGCCCTTAAGATAGGTAGCACACGACAGTGCACCTTTGGGCTTATTGTATATGTATGATTAAATAAAAAAAAAAGAGATAAAAGACCACAATTGCTACACTACTACATGGATAAAATAAAGTGAAGTGAAGTACTGCTTGATCATATATTTTGTTCATTCAACAAAAATATAACATCAAGGATGCCAATACTATAGGCAAAAGCAATAAGAAAAGACGAAGAAAAGAGTTTAGAGCATGGACAAACTCACTCAAACATAAACAGCAGGGTAATTGAACATACATTCTTCAATGTGATTTTTGTTGTTGCTTATGTGCGACCTGGTCCTGTTGCTTATGTGGTCCTGGTGATGGATCTCGAGGCGCTGCACGAGGAGGCAAAGCCTTTGGGACTTGAGGTCTCCTGGCTTAAGACCAAGGTCCAGGTGTTTGGAGACTTACTAGATGAAACAGTACAGTCTGTTCATGCGTGTGGCGAGGACATAGAGATCTTGGAAAGTTTTACATACCTTGGTAGCGCAGTCCATAATGACGGTGGGTCACGTCAAGAAGTCTTACGGCGGATTGGCATAGCCCACGGTGTTATGGACTCGCTCAGCGGGAGTATTTGGCGTTGTCGGTACCTGTGCAGGAGGACACAGATCCGGATCTGCAAGTCGCTTGTGATCCCTGTCTTACTCTATGGTTGTGAGACATGGACACTAAATAGCGTCTTGAAGAGACGAATCAATGCCTTTGGTAATAAGTGTCTTCGCAGAATCATGGGGTATCGCTGGATGATTACGTGTCAAATCAGCGATTGCACCGTGAGACAGAATTGAGGCCTATTACCTGCTTTGTCCGTCAGCGCCAACTTCGGCTATATGGGCATGTGGCACGCTACCCTGAAACCTATCCTTCCCATCGAGTTGTATCTGTAAGAGACAATCCGGCGTGGAGGAGGCCAAGGGGGCGCCCACAAGGCTCGTGGCTGGGGCAAGTTGATGTTTCTTGTCGAGAGCTGCTTGGTATGGGAAAGGAGCCTGCATGGGGACTCGCGCGTGGTGACCCCCGGGAGTGGCGTCGTAGGGTGGGCGACGGCGTATGCCCCCAATGATTGATTGATTATGTGCGACTAGTTTCTGAAATCGAGGCTTCATTTTGGTCAGAGCCACCCTCATGTCGTGGAGCAGCCTACCTTGAAGGCGGTTCCGGGCAATTGTTTTGACCTGGATCATGGTGGAGAATGCCTTTTCAAACAGATAGGTAGTTGGAAATGGAATGATCATCTCCAGCGCTGCCCTCGCCAGTCCAGGGTACGCTACCAACTGATCACACCAGAAGCCAGACAATGGTAATGTGCGGAATTTTGTCTGACAACCCTGGTTCACCTGCAGATCAATAAGCTCCTCCTTCAGGCTGTCAGCATCACTCATGTCTGCCAGGAAGGGATGCTGATTCCATTCTGGAAATTATTGATCCTTGGCAAAGTACTTTGTCATGGTGGTCTCAAGGTGCGAGAGGTGAGCAACAATATTTTCTACAAGCATGGGACTGACTGTCTTATTCCTCAATTTATCGTCCAGGATAGGAAAGCTTCCCACATTCCCTCTCTGGATTCGACGATTCCAGAGTGAGAGCTTCTTCTTGAGAGCTTCTACCTTCTCTGCACAAACAAGATTGTTAGCAAACGTGCCTTGCATCGACAAGTTGAGTTTATTCAAATGGCTGAAAATGTCTGCCAGATAGGAGAGAGAGAGGATGAACATTTCGTCCTCAAAATTTTCAGCCAACTGATTCTGATACTCTCGGAGGAATATTGCAAGCTCATCCTTGAGCTCTGCAATACGGGTCAGGATTTACCCACGTGAGAGCCACCGCACTTCTGTGTGGAAGAGAAGGAGTTAATGTTCACTTCCCATCTCCTAACAAAGAAACTTGAACACTTTGTGGTTTAAAGGACGACCACGGATGAAATTCACAACTTGAACGCAGACAGACAGAACTTCTTTGAGGTGAGGCGGCAGTTAACGTCTTTGCAGCCAAAGCATGGCGATGGAGAACACAGTGCTTCATGATGATATCTGGTACCCTCTCCTTCCACCAAAGCATGGCGATGGAGAACACAGTGCTTCATGATGATATCTGGTACCCTCTCCTTCACCAAAGCATGGCGATGGAGAACACAGTGCTTCATGATGATATCTGGTACCCTCTCCTTCACCAAAGCATGGCGATGGAGAACACAGTGCTTCATGATGATATCTGGTACCCCTTCCTCAACAAAAGCATGGCGATGGAGAACACAGTGCTTCATGATGATATCTGGTACCCTCTCCTCTACAAAAGCATGGCGATGGAGAACACAGTGCTTCATGATGATATCTGGTACCCTATCCTTTACAAAAGCAGTAAAGCCAGACCTATTCCCTGTCATGGCTGGGGCACCATCTGTGCAGACCGACCCTACCTTCTCCCACTTGAGCTGATGCTTCTCATGTAATAATATAAATACACCAGAACCACTTAAGTCAAGTGGGACGTCCTTATTGACAGAAATGGTTAACGCGCCCGTGTTTGGTGCAAATCTGGTGTTGCTCGGTTCGAATCCGTGCGGGGAATGGAAAAAGGAAATTATTTATTTGGGAATTATGAATGACCAGCCTGAGTCCCATGTCTGTTGGAAGGACATAGTGAGGGGATTTCAAAAGGTAACTGTAGCCCAGGGCAATGTGAAGCCACTGTCGGGTACCAACGGGAACTCCCCATGGAAGCATTACTTGGCTCCATCCTACGGCCACATGCAAAGTCTGTGGACAGGGCATGATACACCCCCCTTGACTAAGACTGACCCTTCAGGAATCCCCCTCAGAATATCTCAACACCAAGAAAGAGTAAAAAAAAAAAAAGGAAGAGAAGAAGATAAGAAGAAGTAAGAACAAAGGAGACCCCCCCTCCATGACACTCAAAGAACTCGTCCAAGAGTCGGAATACTTCCGCTGCCTTCGTTTTGTTTGCAATGCCTCGCAGAAGAGGAATTAATCTTTAATTTCACCATCCTTGATGAACCTCGTATACAAAATCAGTGACTCATGTTGGAAACATCAGTTGATTCATCCAACTGGAGACTAACTGGTGGGACTGTCCTTAATCTCCTGAACAATCTGGTCCAAGATGTGGTAACTCATATCTGCAACTCTCCCTGCGATGATATCGTTGGATAGAGGCACTTCTTTCATCTTCTTGGCTGACTCTGTTCCAAGAACCAGTTCTACCATCCGAATGGAACGGTCGCACCGTGTCACGTCAGATATCAGCACACGAGTGAAAGTACACTCACTGAAAGTCAGTATAATGAGGATAGAATTTATCAAATAAATAAAGGATTATTGTCAAAAAGTATCCCTTCGATACTTTTGTATCCATGGCGAGGAACTCTAACATTGTAATATATGCATAATTTCCCAGCACCCCCTAAAATTGATTTCAGCACCCCCTGGGGTGATAGCACCCAGGTTAAGAAACACTGTATTAGAGGAAGTTGATATTCCAGCACATAATGAATATATTGCCGCTTATGAAAATCCTAATAATAATGTGTCGCGAGGAAATTCTACCCTCAAATTAAACACAAGATTATGGTTTAAAAGCTCTACCTGTCTGAAAGAGTGTAATAATAATCCTAAACAGGTGTCCACTCAGCCAGACATATCTGTAGATATAATAAGGGAACCTGAATTGATCCCAGATCCTGTGATAGACATTGAAAGGTTTTCCTTACTGAGCAAACTAATTAATTAAGACTACTAATTTAGTCTTCAAATTCATAAAAAGGGATAGCTCTGATCCTTTGAAGTTTTGGATCAGAACAATACAAAAGCAGGAATTTCCTGAGGAATATCAGCTCTTGGCCTCAGCCAGCCTCCATAGGAGCAATTGACCAAATTATTAGGTCTGTACCTATATCATGAGGATATAATTAGTAGGGTGGGTCGAAAAAGTGAATGTTCGAGTATCGAATTCTAATAGTGCGGAAAAGATGCGTATTCGCATGCTAATAAACGGAAAAATATTGAAAAAAATCGTATGTTTAATCTTCTGTTCGCGCAGAGGGCCTAAAGTTTGAAAAAAATTACAAAAAACACCAAATATTACCTTAACCCTCAAATTTTACAGATTAAGTTTTTCGTCTTCTAATAGCGTGTAATATTTCATTTTAGTTGCCTGATAATAGAAAAAATTGTAAAAAAATTCCGCTCTACATTTTGAGTTCGCGCATGGGGCCTAAAGTTTGCGAATTTTGGTGAAAAATTTATATTTTTACACTTCTACAAACAGACGCACTGTTGTATTATAAATATATACAAGGCCATTTTTTTACTAATTTGTTCCTATGAGTGATTTTATATATTCAACTCTGATCCCATACACCTTGCAGCTCTTCGCCCATTTCGCAAAAATATTTTTGCTGAAATGACCCACAACTCACCACGTGGAGGTGGCTGCAATTGGAGTTCCACCCACACCCTACCCAACCATCCAACCATTCAGGGCGTGGTAAATTATGTTGGTTCGCCACTATCAGTCAAGGGTGTTATCTTGAAATTCGATTTTTGGTCGAATTTTGGCATCGAAGATCTTGAGTGCAAAGTTGCTCTAATGTAGCCATCTCTGCTATCTTGTCCGCACACTTTTCCAGCGGACTGTATCACAAGTTTTACGCATCTTTCAACTGTTTGCGTATGGCAGGGAAAGTTTAAAAATTCAAACTCAGGCAGAGTTTTATTTATCAGAAATGATGTAATATTCTCTGTAGTCAAGCTTTCCATCATTGGAGGGGGCGACAGCTTACATTTCGTCCACTCAATCAGCTCACTGTAGTCCGTGGCACCAACATTTATTGAAGGAGGCATAAAAGTTCTAACAGATTTCCCCTTCGGCTGTTGATTTCTTGCTTTCAGTATCCTCCTGTAACCCAACTCTCATATGTGTTGTCTCTCATCCACTATCATAGCCAACAACATGTTCTCGTAATGACGGAAGAACGCGTTTCTCTGAATCACAGGATCGATGATTTTTTTAATGTTGTCCGGCAAATGTCTCGTTGTTTGTACGACCTTAAAGCTATGCTTAGGACCGTATTTTACTGAGTTGTATCTCTTAACGTCGAACCAGACAGGAGCATACGTCTTCATAATGTAACTGGCAAGTATCTTCAGTTCGTTCGTAGGACTCGTTTGGGAAATGAACAATCGTAAGACCCGGTTTGCACATGTCAACCATCGGGAATGACTGAGAGGTACAGGATCTTTTACAGCCAGATCTGGAGCACAGTCTCCTGTCTGGATTGCCCTGACTATGTCCAGAAGGTACTGTTGGTCTTTAATGAGATAATTTTTTGTTATATTGATTTCCTCGTATTCGATTGTTTCGAAATGTACTACAGGTAATTTCTCACAGCCAGGCAGTTGTTTGCCGATTTCCCCACAGTATGACGCTGGTCCCGTCGTCTTTCCGTCCAAGTACTCAAACAAATGTCTGAAGGGCAGCTCGTTGAAGTTAAGTAAGCAAATGAACCAGTGCAATGGGCGGTGAATTTTGACCTCTATATTGCGAATTGCACCATTTTTCCACCCTGTGTGTGTCGCTGTGCCATCGCAACCGATCGCTTCCAGTTTATTAATGTCGAAATCATTATTTTTTAGGCAGTTTACGATGCACTTGGTTATTTCACTTCCAGTTCCATTTGCCGGTGTAACGTGGCCGATATATTGCCCACAGGCTCACGAATCACGCTATTGTGTTCCTTTTTCCTTACTCTGCGGTACATTTGAGCTCCTATTTTTTCTTGAACGATAGTATTGTCTTTTTTACCATCAAAGTATATTCCCTTTGTTACTGGAAAGGGAAAGGGGACCGTCAGGACTGCAACAATTACCGCGGTATTACACTGCTCAGCGTACCAGGCAAGGTGCTTGCCCATCTATTACTGACACGGATTCACAGTCATCTGGTGAAGCATCAGAGACCTCAGCAGTCTGGGTTCACGCCTGGTAAATCAACAACCTAGCGCTAGTATCCTAGCGCTTCGTGTCCTGGTGGAACGCCGACGTGAGTTTCGACAGGGGATGCTTGCAGCCTATGTTGATCTCAAGAAGGCGTTTGACTCAGTGCATCGTGAGTCACTCTGGGATCTTCTGCGACTTCGAGGGATTCCTGCAAGGACTATTGGTTTGATAACTGGTCTGTATTCTGGGACTGAGAGTGCTGTGAAGTGTGGGGCAGGTGTATCCAGCTTCTTTCCTGTGAATACAGGAGTGAGGCAAGGGTGCGTCCTTGCCCCATCACTTTTCAACGCTTGTATGGACTGGGTATTGGACAAGGTTGTAGATAAGTGATTGTGGAGCATCCGTAGGCAACACCAAGATCACTGATCTTGTTTTTGCCGATGATGCAGTAATCTTTGCTGAGTCGCTGGAGGTCCTGGTGATGGCTCTCGAGGCGCTGCACGAGGAGGCAAAGCCTTTGGGACTTGAGGTCTTTTGGCTCAAGACCAAGGTCCAGGTGTTTGGAGACTAACTAGATGAAGCAGTACAGTCTGTTCATGCGTGTGGCGAGGACATTGAGATCTTGGAAAGTTTTACATACCTTGGTAGCGCAGTCCATAATGACGGCGGGTCACGTCAAGAAGTCTTACGGCGGATTGGTATAGCCCACGGTGTTATGGACTCGCTCAGCGGGAGTATTTGGCATTGTCGGTACCTGTGCAGAAGGACAAAGATCCGGATCTTCAAGTCGCTTGTGATTCCTGTCTTACTCTATGGTTGTGAGACATGGACACTAAATAGTGACTTGAAGAGACGAATCAATGCCTTTGGTAATAAGTGTCTTCGCAGAATCATGGGGTATCGCTGGGATGATTACGTGTCAAATCAGCGATTGCACCGTGAGACTGAATCGAGGCCTATTACCTGCATAGTCCGTCAGCGCCAACTTCGGCTATATGGGCATGTGGTACGCTACCCTGAAACCGATCCTTCCCATCGGGTTGTATCTGTAAGAGACAATCCGGCGTGGATGAGGCCAAGGGGGCGCCCACAAGGCTCGTGGCTAGGGCAAATTGATGTTTCTTGTCGAGAGCTGCTTGGTATGGGAAAGAAGCCTGCATGGGAACTCGCGCATGGTGACCCCCGGGAGTGGCGTCGTAGGGTGGGCAAGGCGACGCGCCCCCCGGCGTATGCCCCCAATGATTGATTGATTGACTGTAAGCCGGTGCATTTCTTGTACTACAGCCTCTCGTGTCTTCTTTTTTTCTCTTCTTATCCTGCTTTTGTCGATCACTAGCGACGAATCTTTTTCAGAGATCATTCCAAGATCATGCAAAACACTAGAAGCGATAGCAGCGGTGGCTCTGTCGGAAACACTAAATCCATCGCTTACTAAGGCAGTAGACCAAGGGGGCCAATTCCAACCTCATTTGAGATGTAGAAGGAACTGAAGACAAATCGATTTCACTGTTTCTTTCGTGCGAAGATTTCCGAGTAGCTTCCGTGTCACATGTGTCACAGTCGGGCGCAACAGTTTCTCGCAACAATTGTAGTTCTTTTCTTTCGTCCCTTTTCTTAAGTTTCTCTGTTTCTTTTCTATCCAAAGTGCCATTGCAGCCGATCCTGGTTGTTCGATGATCGTTTATAAACTTTCTCTAATGGGTTGGATCTTTTTGTCTTGTTCACACTTACATTCTACAACTACAGGACAGTCACAGGCACTTGCCTTTTTCCCACATGCACAAGAAAATGTCATAGCAGACTTACACGCTGCAATATCAAATTGTTTTGATTTCGCTTCAGCTATGAATTCCTCTATTTGTTTCTTATAACTGTATTTTTCGTGGTCTCGGTTGTACGATTTTCTTAAATTATAATATGCATCATGGTACGCTTTTATCATTTGCACAACCCGAGTATGAGTCACTACTGGAATGGAGGCTTTACGATATATCATCTCTATTTGAGTAGCAACACAATCGGCTATTGTTAAAAATGCAATGTTTTCTTTGAATCCGATGATATTGAAAGTTCATTGCTTTCTTCGAAGCAACACAGTAGCACGTCCTCGACTGTCGGTAGGTTTCTTCCACTTAGTTCTTTGGGCAAACCGAACAGAGGACAGCAGTGCAATTGTCTTGTCACCAACACTTTTTTCTGAATCGCCATCTCACAACCACTACCAACGTCACAAGAAAAACAATCAAATGTAGCGAAACCAAGCTTGATTTGTAGTAGTAGTAGCAGTAGTAGCAGAATAGTAGTAGTAGTAGTAGTAGTAGTAGTAGCAGTAGTAGTGGTAGTAGTGGTAATAGTGGTAGTAGTGGTAGTAGTAGTAGTAATAGAATGTGTAGTCATACGTACTTACATACATACACACACACACATACACATACTCAAAATAAGCTATTCATTATTCCCATAATACAAATTGCCACTAAATATGATCAACAGTGTCCGCTCATCCCAATCATATCATCATTATTATTGTTATTGTGGGAATCATACGGGCGTGATATAATATAATACATGCACTCACAACATGTTTATTTGGGTGGTCCTTAAAATTGAAAGTCGGAAAGTCTAAGCTCCAACCCACGGAATTCATTGGAATAGTCAAGAAAACTCTCCTGGTGAATTTTATTTTTAATCGGACAANCATCTCTATTTGAGTAGCAACACAATCGGCTATTGTAGAAAATGCAATTTTTTTCTTTGAATCCGATGATATTGAAAGTTTATTGCTTTCTTCGAAGCAACACAGTAGCACGTCCTCGACTGTCGGTAGGTTTCTTCCACTTAGTTCTTTGGGCAAACCGAACAGAGGACAGCAGTGCCATTGTCTTGTCACCAACACTTTTTTCTGACTCGCTATCTCACAACCATTACCAACGTCACAAGAAAAAACACTCAAATGTAGCGAAACCAAGCTTGATTTGTCACAACACTGTATGTAAGGTACCGGTTTAGACACACTAGTAACGCTGCGACGAGATGTTATCACGCGGTAAGCCGAGTAGCAACTGATCACTGGGAGTGATCAGACAGAAGTCATCGCGCGGGGGTAGGGGGTGACTCGGTGACTCACACACACTCACAGACGACAACGTGTCGCGACAGGTTTGTTTGATGTGAAGCTCGCTCAGTAGATCACAGCACGATCAGAATAACTTCAATAAGCATGTTTCATTGCGATTTAGGATTACTAATACAAATAACACGCAATGATTATCTCATATCTTGTACTTAGTACAACAGTGCGTCTGTTTATAAAACTGTAAAAATATCAATTTTTCACCAAAATTCGCAAACTTTAGGCTTCATGCGCGAACTCAAAATGTAGCGCGCGATTTTTTTAAATATTTTTTCTATTATCAGGCAACTAAAATGAAATACTTTCACGCTATTAGAAGACGAAAAACGTAATCTGTATAATTTGAGCGTTAAAGTAATATTTGGTGTTTTTTGTAATTTTTTTTCAAACTTTAGGCCCTTTGCGCGAACTGAAGATTAAACAGGAATTTTTTCAATATTTTTCCGTTTATTAGCATTCGAATACGCAACTTTTCCGCACTATTAGAATTCGATACTCGAAAATTCGCTTTTTTCGACCCACCCTAGTCAGCATGGCGCGTGGCGCGTACCGCGTGAGGGGTGTCAGACAACGTTATCTTGCTATAGCTGAGAAACGGCTGTACCGACTAAGTTGAAATTTGGTGTGTGGTTTGAGACCACACACCTAGCAATGTCACACAGGTCAAACTCCGGGTGACGCCGCACGTGCGCAGGTGCGGCGGGTTTCTACGGGCTCGCTCGTTCTTCGCCGATTAAGGCGTCTTACTGGTAGTTAGCAAGCTCGGTTCAAAACCGAGAAATCCCGGGGGCGGAGCGGAGAAAGATGGGCGGTCTCCTTAAAATCTGTTTATTAACCGGGTGTTAGCCGCGGGTTGTGTCTCGCCTCCCGAGGTGTATTGTGACTTCGGCCAACAATTACTACTGAAGCAAAATAAAATGTTGATATGGAGACGGGACCATACGAGTGTAGCTCAGGCCCTACAAAATACAACTTGGTAAATACACCGAGGTAAATTGACCGTGTGACCGCCACGATGGTCAAGTTAATAAAGCTTTGGCGCGCCATTCTGTGGTTAGCCGGTTCGAATCCTCGCTCGCTCCCGGGGATTCTTCACAGACAAATTCAGGCGGTTACTTTCCATCTCGAGCAAGGGATGGGTGTGTGTGGTGTGTGAGGTCGCAGCATTACCCGAAGATTGGTGATAATGAGCTCCAAGCTCGCGCCGGGAGGGTGAAACTGGCGATCGCGAGTCCGATTTGCATGGGTGAATGACACACACACACACACACACACACACACACACACACACACACACACACACACACACACAGTTAAGGGAACTCCGTAGTGTAAGGGTTAGCACACTCGGCTCACAACCGAGAAGTCCCGGGTTCGATCCCCGGGCGGAGCGAAGACAGACGGACGGTCTTCTTAAAACCCAAGCCCCTGTCCATCCAGCAGTGAATGGTACCGGGTGTTAGCCGGGAGTTTGTGACCCGCCTCCCGGGGTGATGGCTTCGGCCAACACTAAGAACTAAGGATGAATGATAAAAAATGTTGATATGGAGACGGGGCCATACGAGCGTCGCTCTGGCCCTGTAAAAAAATACATTAGATGAATACAACTAGATGAATACACACACACACACACACACACACACACACACACACACACACACGAGACCTGTCTATGAGTGATACAGGGTGGCAGCAAAGGCTAGGAACAGTAAATAGAACTGTCAGGGTGAAGATGAATGTCGCCTGCCAATAGCTGAGGTCTGCGGGGAACGTCTTTTTTTATATATTTTTTTATTGTTTCATCTTTATTAAAGGACTGACCAAGGGCAAAACAAATGTAACTAAAAGCACGCTTAATCTGTCAGTCCCTATAAAGAGATAGTAAGAGTTTGCAAAAAGGAAGGGTGGGCCAATTACATAGTTCGGGAGGTGTATTGACCATGGAGGTAGTATAAGAGGAGAGGCCGAGGCGCGGAAAAAGTGAGATCATTCTGGTCGGCCGGCGGCCATAAAACGACTGGCAGAATGCAGGTGGTAGCAGCCGCTCCCTTGCCCTGACTTAGCTGACTATGCACCAAACTTGACCCCACCCTGGCTGCTCTCTTCATCATTCATTCAGCATACAAGGTGCCTGCTGGATGGACGTGTTAACGCGTGTGAAGAAAAAGAAAAAGAAAGATGCCTGTCTCCTGCGCTGCATATGGTTGCACAGCAAGATTCAATAAGGTGCAGCAGCATCCAACACTGACGTTTCACTGCCATCACTCAGTGAAACACGCCTTATCCTTTACAGGATATCCCGGCCTTATCCTATATAAATTAGCTATTATAGATTAGCAGCACAGTTACTCAGTGCATCAGTTGCTAATTCATTGAGATTTTGTCTGCAGGAACAAATTAGTAATTTTGAGGGCTGTGAAGCTACTATATATTTCATTATGATGTTCAACACTGTTTTTGACATAATGAATTCCAGGCATTTTAATGCAAGTCGCTACAAGTCTCCAATTCAAAAGGAAAATTCAGATAATGTAAAATATTTTTTGGTGAAAGCAGAAACGTATATTAGATCACTTAAATTATCTGATAGATTGGAGGTTTTGAAGTCAAATCGAAAAACAGGCTTTCTTGGATTTCTTTTTTGTATACGGAGTTTTCAGATCCTACATGAAAACTTAATTGCATTTAATGGTTCAACACTTAAGTTTTTAATGACGTATAAATTAAGTCAAGACCATATAGAACTGTTTTTTGGGAAAGTAAGGCATATGGGAGGATGCAATAACAATCCCACAGTCAGACAGTTTTCTGCTGCCTATAAGAAGTTGCTCGTACGTAATGATATGCTAGATATTGCGAGTGGTAACTGCCTCCCCCTGGAATCAGTACCAATACTAACTGTACCTAGCCAATGTAATGATGCAGTGACTCAGCATTCTGTAAAGATCATAAACACTTCTCTTGTTAAAAGTAGAGTTAAAGATGAAACCACTAAATCAGATAATATAGAGGAAAATGATACGTATATATTCCCACTGCTTCACACTTATCAAAGTGCTCCAACAAAAGTGTTGCCTATACATTGCCGGCTTCGTGGTGCAGTCTTGGCAAATCTTTGCATTGCGAGGCCTGCATTGACACTTTGACCCTGAGAGACGCCACTGCCTCCTCCATCCACTCCCTTATCAACCTTAACATCAAAAGGAGATTAATATATCCGACAGACGACGTAATAGACATTTGTGTAACAAGTGAAAAACATTTTAGAGAAATCATGGCCAGCACAAAAGCTCCACATTTTACACTGGGGAGAGTGAACTTCCATAAGATGGTAAGTGCTGTTTTGCAAACTTACGTCTGTAAAAGTATATTCCTTAATCTTAGTGATCATATGTTTGACACAGAGTCCCATGTAAATCACTTACACTCTTATAACTAAGGCAGTTGCCGAAAAATATTTGCAGGTGAGGTGTCACTATACTGGGAAATAGATCACTGGCAAGTTGCAGGACAGAGTTAGAGTTAGGAGTCGCCAAATATACACTAAACTGATTCACTTCACTGGCCAGTAGCACACACACACTTTCTCTCCCTCTCTCCATGTACTACATATAGTCATTTAAGTATTATAATTTTTGTACTTATATTTTACTTTTTTATGTATTTTTTATTTATGTCTTAAATAAAAGTTGTAATATAATAATACATGTGCGTAATACCCATCCAACCTCAATGGAAATACCGCACAGCGCGTTGTGACAAGCAAGTTTCTGCCAATCGTGGGTGGGGCATCAGCCCGACAGGCGGACCTCACTTTCTGGTGAAGAGCGGGGCTGGCAGGGCCTCTCCGCTTATACTACCTCCATGGTCTTGACACTTATGGTGGCGTACGCTATTCTTGACTTTCTTCCCTACTTTCCCTGCGGGCATAGGTTGACCTGGTCAGGTCACGGCAGTCGCCTACCACCACCACTCTCCACCTCAGTCCTCTGAGGAGTCGTCAGACACAGACGCCTCACGTCTGCGATACTCCCTATACCCCATTTACTGTATATTCTACCTACCACAAATATACCACCATCAACTACACCTGCCTCTGAGTCTGTGTCTTCAGTATCCCGCACGCTACCAATAGGAAAGTAGGACACTACCAGGCGCCCTTTTGAGGAGTGAAAGAAAGATGGACACCACACGCCTCCAACTCCCGCTCCAGCATCGACCCAGCCACGCTACCTACACTACCACTAGAACTACAATAAGCACCACATGCTTATACCCGATGTAACAAATTGAACATTGGTGAGATCGATGGTCACTAGACACAACCACTTGAACATTCTCTTTTAAGAAATTTAAGTCGTAGGAAGATGGAAAAATAGAAACAGGAAGAGAGTTCCGCAGTTTACCATTGAAATGGATGAAAGAGAAGATACTGGTTAACTCTTGCATTAGTAAGATGGACAGAATAGGGATAAGAATGAGTAGATAGTCTTGTGCAGCAAGGCCGCGGGAGGAAGGGAGACATATAGTTAGCAAATTCAGAATAGCAGTGAGCATGGAAATAACGGTAAAAGAGAGCAAAAGAAGCAACATTACGGCGGTGATTTAAATATTGATGACAGTCAGTTAGACTCAGAGGAGGGGAGTTGATGAGACGAAGACGCCCTTTACGGTAACTGTAGTGACAATCAGATAGAAGATTGCGAGCAGATATTATATGCTTAAAGTAATCGTCCAGACCATTTCATCATTCCTGATTTAATGCAATCAAATCATAGCCATTGACGAGTATATCAACAATACGTCGTCACTTTTTGTATCCAGTCAGTCGTTTTTAAATAATCCGCAATCAAAATTGCAAATTCCCCGAGTTCTCAAAACGCACTCAAGATTTGCAGACGCTCAGGCTCAGGCTCCGTGACGTACCATCAGGGAGGATCCTCTTCCCGCGCTGATCAGAGGCACGTAAACACAGAGATAAATATAATAGTACTTGAAGATATTTGGATGTTTCTGATAGATTTTTTTTGCTATATGCCACATGCATGCATCCTTTATGGGTGCAGCATGCTTCCTTCCCACACACACGCCTGCACACCGACACCCTTCCCCACACACGCCTGCACACCGACACCCTTCCCACACTCACGCCTGCACACTCGCCTCCGTCCCACACACACGCCTTCACACCGACACCCTTCCCCACACGCTGCACACGACACCCTTCCACACACGCCTGCACACCACCTCTTCCCCACACACGCCTGCCCACGCCTTCACACACGAAACACCCTTCCCACACACACCCCGGCTTGGACACTCACCTTCCGTTCCTAAACACCGCCTGTAGCATTCACCGAAAGCCAGTCCTCCCAACCCACACGACCCTATGGAAATATGAGGGCCTCCAAATTCTGCCATTAGGTTAGGTGATACTTTGTGTAAGTAGGTTATTAGTATACTTGGTACAGTTGTAGGTTAGGTACTTGTTGTTAGGTTAGGTATACTTTGGTAAGGTTAGGTGGTTAGGTACTTTGGTTAATAGGATAGTAACTTGTAAGTAGTTAGTAGGTTAGTATACTTGTGGTTAAGGTTAGTAGCTAGGTATACTTGTGGTTAGGTTAGGTTAGGTTAGTACTTGTGGTTAAGGTTAGGTTAGGTATACTTTGTGGTTAAGGTTAGGTTAGGTTTAGGTTAGGTATACTTTGTGGTTAAGGTTAGGTTAGGTATACTTTGTGGTTAAGGTTAGGTTATACTTTGTGGTTAGTTAGGTTAGGTTATACTTTGTGGTTAAGGTTAGGTTAGGTTAGGTATACTTTGTGGTTAAGTTAGGTTAGGTTAGGTGATACTTTGTGGTTAAGGTTAGGTTAGGTTAGGTATACTTTGTGGTTAAGGTTAGGTATACTTTGTGTTAAGGTTAGGTTAGGTTAGGTATACTTTGTGGTTAAGGTTAGGTTAGGTATACTTGTGGTTAAGGTTAGGTTAGGTTAGGTATACTTTGTGGTTGAGGTTAGGTTAGGTTAGGTATACTTTGTGGTTAAGGTTAGGTTAGGTGTTAGGTATACTTTGTGGTTAAGGTTAGGTTAGGTAGGTATATTGTGGTTAGGTAGGTAGGTAGGTATACTTTGTGGTTAAGGTTAGGTTAGGTATACTTTGTGGTTAAGGTTAGGTTAGGTTAGGTTAGGTATACTTGTGGTTAAGGTTAGGTTAGGTTAGGTATACTTTGTGGTTAAGGTTAGGTTAGTTAGGTTAGGTATACTTTGTGGTTAAGGTTAGGTTAGGTTAGGTATACTTTGTGGTTAAGGTTAGGTTAGGTATACTTTGTGGTTAAGGTTAGGTTAGGTTAGGTTAGGTATACTTTGTGGTTAAGGTTAGGTTAGGTTAGGTTAGGTATACTTTGTGGTTAAGGTTAGGTTAGGTTAGGTATACTTTGTGGTTAAGGTTAGGTTAGGTTAGGTATACTTTGTGGTTAAGGTTAGGTTAGGTATACTTTGTGGTTAAGGTTAGGTTAGGTTAGGTTAGGTATACTTTGTGGTTAAGGTTAGGTTAGGTTAGGTATACTTTGTGGTTAAGGTTAGGTTAGGTATACTTTGTGGTTAAGGTTAGGTTAGGTATACTTTGTGGTTAAGGTTAGGTTAGGTTAGATTTTTACATATAGTGACTTTGATGATTTTTTTGGGGAGCCATAAATCACTTATATTTGCTTCCCCCACCCAAAAACCCCGTATTCCCGCCAGTTCCCCAGGCTTGTTGGCTATAGGGGGAAGAAAAAAAAGATAGGGGTGAAGGACTTCTTCCAAAGTTTTACACACGCCTCCTTCCCACACACACGCTTGCATACACGCCTCCTTCCCACACACACGCCTCCTTCCCACACACACGCCTGCAGACACGCTTCCTTCCAACACACACGCCTGCACACCGACACCCTTCCCACACAGACGCCTGCACACACACACGCCTGCACACACGCCTCCTTCCCACACACACGCCTCCTTCCCACACACACGCTTCCTTCCCACACACACGCCTGCACACCGACACCCTTCCCACACACACGCCTGCACACCGACACCCTTCTTACACACACGCCTCCTTCCCACACACACGCCTGCACACACGCCCTCCACACACGTGTGTTGTGTGTGTATGTGTGTGTGTGTGTGCAGGAAGGGTGTTGGTGCGCAGGCGTGTGTGTGGGAAGAGTGTCGGTCACAGCGACAGATTCACTGTCTGACACCGAAGTACAATCGGGCATCATAACATTTGCCGACAGGTGTCAGACAGAGTGTCTGCGGGCGTCCCTGTTCTGACGTCATCAATAACAGTCGTAGCCCTGTTGGAGGGAAGATTTGTTTTTTCGCGCGCTTTTTACAAAAGTCGTGTTTTTACGGAAATAAGGCCTGGAAATAAATTATTTTTGGTGGATTAGGTGTTTTGAATGTACATTCAACATAATTAGGCAAAAAAAAAATGGGTCTGGACGACTACTTTAAGAAACTTAATATATATTATATATATATATATATATATATATATATATATATATATATATATATATATATATATATATATATATATATATATATATATATATATATAATATATATATATTATGTATATGTATATGTATTTCAAAGTGTCACGATGTCTTTGTAATGGTGGTGTTCAGGTCGTGTTCTCTGAAGTAAAACATGTACACTGCATCTCGTAGAGATATTATGTAATAATATCTCTTGAGTTGCAGTGTGCATTTTTCAGTATGTGAATTGCTAGAAACAAAACAAAAAAATTATCAAGCTGCTCGACAATTTCTCACTGGCAACAACCTCGCTAACCTGCCATATCAGTCCCGTGTCGCATCACCGTCCAGTCTGCTTTATGGTATCCATTGATCGCGTTTTTTGCGATTTTCTGGGTGTAGCATTTTATTTCATGCAGTTTGTGTGTGTGTGTGTGGGGGGGGGGTAAAGGGTGGATGGGTGGGTTTACAAGTGTTGGATGCACTGGTTTACGAGTTTACATGGATGTGTTTACAAGTTTGCAAGTTTCATACCATAATGATAATGTTTTTTCTGGAAACATTTTCTCCTCCAGATTATGAATGGAATCACTACATAAAGCGGGGTATTTAGTTGATCGTGTCACTTGCCAATTCATTTTCGTCCTGACTGTTTAATTTACCATTTCACATGGTCGTCTAATTTCGCAGCTCACTTAATGATCATTCCGGATCACTCAATCTTCAATTCAATTTTTTTCACAGTGTACATCTTGAATGAATTTCAACCGCTTGTTGGTCATCATGGTACTTACCTAGTCCGTTCCAATTCTAGCAAGCCTATGTAACTGTACGTCACGTCAGCTCTTTGTTGCTTGCACGTACACACTACATGCCGTTAGGGAGATAAGCGCCAATCGCAGCATTCACCTGGGAATCAAGCGACTCCCTGCCATAAGCATGTGCGCCTGTGCTCTATTAAACAAACATATAGTTTGGCTGTTACGTGCTCTGTAGTCACAATAAAAGAGAACGACTGCGTATTACTGAACGAACGAAGTGGGGGTTCCAGAGAGGTGGCAGTTGTGATAATTATATACAGATAATGGCGGACTCAATTCTGATGAGATGGGTGCTGCGAGTGATGAGAATGGCGTTGGTGCCGCTACTGGTTGGGCACTGGTGTTGATGATGCTGGAGTTGGTGTCATTAAGATTAATTGAATTTACATGGTGGTTATGAATACTATGTGCGCTTGGAGCTGTTTCCGCTGCTGCTGCTGCTGCTATTGTTGCCAGTATTCGTTAACAGATGCTGGTGTGTGTATTCATCTTGTATTAATCTAGTTGTGTTTTACAGGGCCTGAGCTACACTCGTATGGTCCCGTCTCCATATCTACATATATATTTTGCTTCCTTAGTGCTTAGCATTGGCCGAAGCCACCACCCCAGGAGGGGGGACACAACCCCCGGCTAACATCCGGTACCCATACACTGCTGGGTGGACAGAGGCTCGGGTTTTAAGGAAACCGCCCATCTTTCTCCGCTCCGTCTGGGGATCGAACCCGGGATCTCTCGGTTGTGAATCGAGCGTGCTAACCACTACACTACGGAGTACCTTATGTGTAAGTGTGTAGAAAGACAGATAATATGTTTACCTCTTGAACGTGAACTTAGTATTTATTCAGTACCACCAGCTTCAAAATATCTTATAAACTTTCCTCATATTGGAAATCTTCAGCGATTTTTAATTTTTTTTATTATTTCTTCTTTCTTTTTCAGATAGGCTCTCATCCGTGAGCCTATCTGGACCACCAAGTCTGGATGTTAATGCATAAAGACCCTTTCAGCCTGCAATTGCGTGGGTTGCAATGTTTCCGATCTTCCTGGGTCTGAACAAACCGATGCATGTTCCCGTAGAAGCGATTAACCACTCCTCATGAAGCCAAAGGACGCAGCACATTCAGAAAATATGTGGTGTAGTGCCGGAAGGGGCGTGACTAGACACTTTATTGATGTCTGCCTCACATGGGGAGGTGGTTGCAGAGTGGTTAGCGTTTCCGAGTGGCGTTCGCGGTGATCCGAGTTCAACCCCGAGTGAGAACCATACAATCATCAATCATTGGGGGCATACGCCGGGGGGCGCGTCGCCTCGCCCACCCTACGATGCTACTCCCCTGTGTAAGCAGCCTAAGGTAGTTTGGTAGCGGGAGCCAGAGCGTGGACAAGGTCACGTGGTAATTATATCACGCCCATAATGGGCGCGCCCGGTGAGTGACAAGTTACCTCCTTAGATGACGATGCAGGGATAGAGAATACTCTGGTCGCCGTATTGATGTAGTATATTGAATGTAGACGAGGATGTTATGTACACGTGGTTGTAACGGACGCCAGGGAAGAAGCGTCCACCCCGAGTGGGTGGTTATGATGGAGGAAGGCCTGGTCAGAGGCCAGCTGGGTGACCTGGCTGCCCCGAGACAAAAGCTTGTCGCGAGGCGAACTCAGCGGTTACCATATATCAACATAGTACAAGACACCACCATTACAAAAGGTAACCGTGGTAACCCGGATGTCACAATAGCTATGTGTCCCGGGGTGCATATTCCCCAACTCTATGGGAGTATGTGGTTTCCGAGTGAAGACGCTTGGTTGTAGCTCCTTTACCTATACTATTCCTGTATTATTTATGTTCTCTTTTCTTTTCTTCCCCTTCTCCTCTTCGCCTTCAAATGATATTGTGATCGTGACTCATATCCTTTCCACTCACCACCATAGAGCTCAAATTTGTACCTCCCATCTTCCTTCCCCTCTTCGTCGACTTTACCTCTACCTCATACCTCAGCAGGTGGTAATATTAGCTCATTCGGTGGCCGTGTTCATGCCGGAGCAGTTGGCGGTGACAGATTTTTACATATAATTGGAGGAGCGCAGCCTCCCCTCCCCATAGGTTTCCCCGCTGAGTTAAGGAAACAGATGGGGCCAAGGGATCATGTTAGGGCCAGACGGGTACTACATGTGAGGTTTTCGGGGTATTTGTAGTGGTGGTAGTGATGAGATTGGTGGTGGTGGTGTGTGTGTGTGTGTGTGTGTATGTGTGTGTGATTTATAGGGATTGTGTATCATTTTTATCTTCTTTTTATATTATCTTTTTATCTTAATTTGTGTTATGTTCTTCGTATTCCTTATATGTATTTTGCTATGCTTTCTTTTATTGATTTTCCTCCACCTTTTTTTCCGTTTCTTCTGCTTCTATTGTTTTTTTTCTTTTCTTTTTCCTCTTCGTCTCCATCATTATCGTCATCTTCGTCTTTTTCTTATTATTTTTTATTAGTGTTCCTAACATTACTTTTATTATTATTTTTTTTTTTATCATTATAGTTATAATAATTTTCATTATTATTTGTATTATTATATTTATTATTATTAACGTTATCATTATTATTATCATAATTATCATCATTATTATCATTGTAATTATTGCTATTTAATAATTACTTTTATTAGTTTCATAATTTTCAGTGTTATCATCATTAGTATTTTTATTTCCATTGTTATTGTCCTAAAAAAAATCCTCCTCCTCCTCCTCCTCCTCCTCCTCTTGGATATATTTCATATGACCCCCCCCCCCCCCCCCCCCCTCCTCTCTCTCTCTCTCTCTCTCTCTCTCTCTCTCTCTCTCTCTCTCTCTCTCTCTCTCTCTCTCTCTCTCTCTCTCTCTCTCTCTCTCTCTCTCTCTCTCTCTCTCTCTCTCTCTCTCTCTCTCTCTCTCTCTCTCTCTCTCATGCTTTAGTATCATATCACTTTAATACAAATACATTATCACATCCTATAAACAACACAGTAACATATTATAGCCTATACCTGGTGCACCAAGGATACAAGCTAACAACTGCTCATGTGAGGGTAATGTGAACTTGCTGGATTGACATTGATGTAATTCAGTAAAAAACCGGACTTCCCTGTACGTTACATACACAGACAGCAACCTATATTGGGATAACAAGTGTCATTCAGCATGTCACTTGTGAGTGCCGCCGTCTTCGTCGCACAATGCTTCCATTATTAATTGCTAACACAGAACATTAATTTTGGCATAGGCCTGGCCCGCATATATACATACATACAAGAATACCAGATGATATTTTGGGTGGGGCACATCAGACCCTGCAACAATCCACCAACACTGCAACACTCATAAAACGCCAACACTCCTCGCGTATTGACATCCAAGATCCCTATATGAAATACATATGGGCACATCATGCCCTACCCATTATACACTGACGCTGTACCACTCATAGAACACCGAAACTCCTCGCGTACCTTGCGTACGTGCATCCAAGTTCACCATATGAAATGTATGGGCATGTCCAGAGCTGGACAGTATTTAAATACATTTGTATTAAATACGTATTTAAATACATTTGTGTATTTAGAAATGTATTTATAAATACATTGGTTGTCATGTATTTAAATACAGTATTTAAATACTTTTATGAGTATTTAAATACATTGTATTTAAATACTCATAATAAGAAAATGTAAATACTTTTTTATCAGTTAATTTGGCCATAAACCCGCCCAACTATCTGGCAATCCTGATGTTACAGTGAACCATTGTTTCCGCTTTCAAGGAAATTTCCTAATTTTTAGGAAATTTAGGCATGAGAAGGAAATTTCTAACAAAACCCAAAATCTAAGGAAATCCTAAGGAAATCCATTTTTTTCGGACATGTTAAAATTTGTGTATATTTGAATTGTATTTACAAATGTATATAAATACAATTGATGTATTTAGTATTTAGTATTTAAATACATTCGTAAAATGTATTTAGTATTTAGTATTTAAATACATTTCTCCCATGTATTTAGTATTTAGTATTTAAATACATTCTATGTATTTAGTGCCCAGCTCTGCCCCTCTCCGGGCTCTGGACACAGGGCTCATGCCCTGCTCACAATACGCAAACTGCAACACTCATGAAATGTATAGGCACGTCTTGCCCTGTCCACAATACATATAAACTGCAACACTCATGAAATGTATGGGCACGTCATGCCCTGGACACAATGCAGAGGCACTGCAACACTTATGAAATGTTTGCTCTCGACCCTCTGGGTCCTACCATTATCAAGTATCTAGGGCCCTTTGTCTTCCTAGAGAGAGCCACGTGGTGTATCTACACAGCATACAACAATATACACATGTATCATGTCCTGCAGACATCACAATATATATATATATATATATATATTATATATATATATATATATATATATATATATATATATATATATATATATATATATATATATATACAGGGAGGTCCCGTTATACGAGCATTCGATATACGAGAATCCGATGATACGAGATGTGTAAATTAGGGTCTATTTTCAATATACGAGATCGAAAATCCATGTTACGACATTCAAACTGGGGTGAGTAAAGTACCAAGTTATTTACTAAAGTAAATTACAAGTTATTTACTAAAATTATAAAGTCATTTACTGACTATATGATTTTACCTAAGGTTGTACGATAATCAATCTGAAAATATGATAATTCTGGTGGCTCAGTACGACAATGTGGCCTACAAAAATTCACAACCCCGGGCGAGAAGCCAGCAACGGAGGTAGTATGGCCAGCAACAACCTGCTCTCGCACTACCTAGATACTACTTTCCCTAATGACGGAAGCTACAAAGCTGATTGAAAGCTCCCTCGATAGGTCGTAAACGAGTAGGAAGGTTGTGACTGGCTAAGGCGTCATCCGTCACCAGCCAATGACAAACAGTTTTTAAAACTTCTCGACCAATTACAAGCCAGCGAGACATATTTCCGGGCAAGAATGGCATGCCAGACTGCCTCTCTCTCCGCCTTCTGTTCCCGTCTCTAAACTAATTACGATTTAAATGATTGAAAGTCTTAATAGTTTAAAGTATCAGAGGTAAGATATTGCATAAGGGCCTGTGTCAGGTAATGAGGAAGGTGTTAATGTCTGTTAAATGGAGAATTTGATATCGGGGCGGCTCCGCGGCAGTATTCCCGTCCTCTCGCCTTCTGTCCCGCCGTCAACATTCCTTCATTATGACATCTTTTAATCCCCTTATTTAAGTACAAGTGCTAATTATTTAGAATAATTTAGTCAGGACTACAGTTGTAGGCCTGCGGCCTCTTTAGTTATATTTTCTTATGTTCTTTTATATATTTTTTTTGATATAACATTCACATGCATAAGTTGATTTAGTACTCAATTTAGATGCCAGGAACACCACGTTCTAACACTTATCGCCTTTGGCCTCTTGCTTCCTTGTTTTAATCGTGTCTATAATACCGATATAACAATTCGTCATAATCACTAAGTGATAAAACGAGTGATAAACGTTTAGCCTAGCCAACCTCCTTGGCGGGGAGGCGGCGGCCTGCCCCGTCCGCCGCCTCTCTCAAAAACCGCCGTCATCCGCCTCACCTGTGCCTTCCTGAAAAAGACAGTCAGCTCCTACGCCTGTGATAGCACCATAGGATATCACCAGTGATCATAGGATTCCTCAAAGGGTCCTCGCTTTCCTACTAAATAATTACCAAGGAGATCTCCGCTGGCGGCGGACATCGGCTGCCGCCCGCACAACCAACACCCCGTTATCAGCTGTATAATATGTGCCTTCCTGAAGAAGTCAGGTCAGCTCCCACACATGTGATAGCACCATAGGATATCACCAGGGACCATAGGATTCCTCAAGGGGTTCTCGCACCCCTACTAAGTATTACCAAATTTTATTATAGCTTGAAAAACATGTCTTTTTTTTTTCTTTTTTTTAATTGTTGGGGTCCTGGAACCAAACCTATATCTTACCATTAGTTATGTGTTTCGTTATACGAGATTTCGCTTTACGAGTATGCCAGGTGGAACCTAACTGCTGGGTATCTTCGGGACCCCCCTGTATATCATTTTTCCCTGTATATATATAATATATATATATATATAATATAATTATATATATATATTATATAATATATATTATATATATTTATTATATATATAATATTGTATATATATTAGGGTGCGTCAAAGTAATAAAGGTTGTATTTCAAAATGAAATGAAGTTTAACGAGGAAATGCTTTATTCTTTTCCTTTTACACAAAAACAAAGTGACAGAAAAATTATATTGAGGGACGATATCTTCATGTCGCGCAGTGACCATACTTCTTGGCTGTCGGATACATTTTCCGGTGGTCTTCGACAACTGAAGGAGGCATTGCAGCTGGTCCTCCGATTCGTGCGAGGGTTCTTAGTGAAATCCTGCACAAGAGGACCCCTCGTTCCGCGGCGTCGTTGGTGACGAGAAGGCCACGTACTCCCTGCCCCGGCCTGGTACATGGGGTTCGTCCCCCACATGGCAGGATCGACGTCGGGGAACCCTTTGTCAAAGTCCACCCAGATCCAGAATTTTTCAGTGTTTTTCGTGACGAAGGAGGCAACCGGTCTGTTGTCAAAAGTCAGCCTCCTCGACGCAAACCTTGGGTGGAGGTTCCTCTGATCCCTCCATGCTTGGGAGGTTGGCAACAACATTTTTTCCGCTTCTCCTCCAGGGGCATCTCATCGTCAAAAAGTGCAAGTCCAACTGTCACTTCAGCAGGTACCACATGTGATGTCCCAACGCTTTCAGCCCTGACTCTCTGATCGCCTTGTTCGTCTCTTTCGCGAGGCTTTGTAAAGGTCAAGGTCGTTTCTTGGGGCGTTTGCTGAACACGCAGCTGAGAACCACGCTCAAATGTGTAGGTACGATGAAGATGCAGAACTCTTCCAGTTTTGGAGGAACTGCGGCCTTGACTGCGCGTGAACTGGACGGCCGCTGTTCCTGGTATTCTGCGAACTGAGGCGGGGAAATCCACATTTTCAGAGCGAAAAATCGCTCTTGCCATCCATCGAGCCCGATGGATGCTCCCGGCTTGGGGGAAAAAGATCTTCTTGCATCCATGAGGGTTTCCCACCAAGGAACACAACGGCTAGTTCTAAAAATTCCCCGGTAGTCGTCACGTGAGTGGTCCTTTGGGAAAGGTAGCCTTGGCAGAGTTTGAGGATGTCATCCACCCAGTCCTCCTTGAGCTCTTCGTTTGCTGTCCTGTACGGGTTCTTGTTCAACATACGGCCAGAACTCTCGGAAAACGGACAAAGGCAGCGATACTGGACTGAGTGTTTCTGGGATGAGGGCTGAGAAAACAGTTCCCAGCAGAATTTCCGCATATGATGGTAAACAGGCCAATGCAGCAGATCACGACCAAGGCTTTGCTGCAGTCGAACGCACACTCCCCCTTGGATCCCCTATTCGTTGCCGTTGTGTCGAAGCACCCGCACTCGAATTCGATCGGAATAGCCCACTCGGATATAACGGAATGGATGGTGTTTGCCGTAGGCTCCGCTTTGCCATCAGTGATGGAACTGCGAGGATCTTCTCCACGCCTTCTCCAGAAACCAGGATCGGCAGTCGGTCCACAACGCCTTTGTTTGTGAGGATGGCATTAGTTTTTCCATCCCCGTGGAGTGTGAGCGGTACATCAGGAGCAAACTTTTCTTTTAGCTCTGCAGCCTTTCCTGGCGATGACATTTTCGCTGCCCGATTGATCGTGCTCGCGCTCAACGACAATTCTCGAGTGTTCGCTCCAAGCTCCTCCGCGAAGGAAGCAGCACGTGTGCAGCCTTACGGTCACTTATGTTGGTCCGGTCCAGAGCACAGAAACTTGCGGGGGTATGATTTTTTTTTGCGATGGTGCACGGCGGGATCGTTTTGGTGGGGAGATGCTATCACGTCTTGCTCTTCAGGCGAAGAGGACGAGGTCGAAGACTCGATTTTAAAAGGTTTGGCCTGCCTTTCTGCGAACGCTTGACTTTCCTGTGCAGCTCGACTTCCCTCATCGTTCCTCGCTGCTGTTCCGTGTTTTTTTTTCCACCCCGGCCCGATCCATAAAACCATCTTCCCCTGCCCGCCCAGCTTCCTCTGAGCTTCAAGGAAGTCACGGTCCTCCTTGATCGTGGGTCTTGGACATGGCGTCGCGATGTGCTACATCGAACAAATTTTTCAGGCAAGCCACGAAATTGGCTCGGTTTTCCTCAGCTTGCCCTGTTGTCCGGGATTTTGATTTCTTCAATCCGTTTTACTCTTCATGCAGACGCCGTACTTTCTGAAGTATCACACGGATCAATGGTCGGAATATTCACCTTTGAGTACTGATGTTGAACATTGAGTGCCGTCTGCCGAACTGAGAACGCCAAATCACGCGGGTTTAGCTTTGCTTGGTACTGGGAAAACACACAGGACTTCCTCACGGTTCGGGAAGAAACACTCGATGGCAGCTCTTGAGTTGCTGGGGCTCCTACGAGCCATAACTTGTCAGTGGACCTCGTGGAAGACATCTGTAAAAAAGTAAAACAAACCAAAAACAGAATAATAATAAAAAGGAGAATAAACACGTCAATAACAGGATAAACCAATACTGAAACAACTTAAAACTAAGTCATAAACAGAATAATAATAAACAGGAGAATAAAAAAATCAATAAAGGATAAACCTATGCTGAAACCACATCTTCCCCACAAAACTGTGCGAAACGGGATCATGCCTTCGTTGCATGGGGTGGTGCAATAGGGACAAACTTTTAAGCGTCTGCACGACATGAAGATGTCCACGCTACAAGACTAAGATTTAGCTGGTAGTGCTTTCTCATCAATACACATGAACTGCCGGGGTCCGCGTTAAAATCGAACACTTTCAATTTTTGACGCACCCCCAAATATATACCCTAATATATATATATACACTAGCCGCAAAGCCGCCCTCCGGGCGGTCTTTTTGGCTAACTCCTGCGGAGGGGTAATGATGATGGGTGATGGGTGATGAGTAATGGGTGAGTGAATGGTAAGTATGCGAGTACTTATGTATGCGAGTATGCGAGTAATGGGTGATGGGTGATGGGTAATGGGGGAGTGAATGGGTGTGTGGTGATGGGTAAGGGTGAGTGAATGGGTGGGGGGTGTTGGGTAATGGGTGAGTGAATGGGGGGGTTGATGGGTAAGCGTTAATACATACATTTCTACATCCATGATTTCAGGAAAGTTAGAAGGGCTATCTGGAGAGTCTGTGTTTGGTGGGCCAAAGGCCCACCAAACACAGCTTTCTGGGGAGTGTATTTGGTGGGCCTTCGGCCCACCAAACACAGACTCTCCAGATAGCCCCTTCTAACTTTCCTGAAATCATGGATGTAGAAATGTATGTATTAACGCCTTACCCATCACTCCCCCCATTCACTCACCCCTTACCCAACACCCCCCACCCATTCACTCACCCCTTACCCATCACCACAACCCATTCACTACCCATACCATCACCCCCCACCTATTCCCTCACCCTCACCCCCCCCCAACCCATCCCCACCCCACACCCATTTCCATCCCCCCCCCATTCACTCACCATTACCCCCTTTTTTGTGTTGTATTTGTAACGGAGTAAAATAATTAAAAGAAAAAAATGTAAGGGGGATGTTAAACTTTTGGGTTTTTGTATGTTGTCGTGGGAGGTAGTGTTGCTTATGGGTGGTGGAGGTATGGTTTGTGGGAGTTGGGTGTGGTCTGTGGATGGTGGTTGTGGTGGGTAATGGGTGGTGGTGAGGGGTTTCGGTCAAAGTTTGTATTTTTTTGGTTTTGTTTTGATTCCTTACAATTTTTCAGGGTTAGGATGTTGTACCGTTTTTATATATTTTTTTTTTAAAGCCATATTTTGACTTTTTTGCAACGGGAGTTTTCATAACGTTATATGTGTGTATGTGTATTTACAGGAACTACTACGTGTAGGTCTCACAGCCTCTTGTAGCTTCCTTATTTTATTATGTTTCTTGTGTGTGTGTGTATGTGTATTTATTTACCTAGTTGTATTTACCTAGTTGTAACATACAGGAAAAGAGCTATTCTCGTACTGTCCCATCTCCAAATCTACTATTATCCAGTTTGCCTTTGAAGTCCTGAATACTTCTTGCATTAATCACTTTTGCATCAAGGTTGTTCCAGGCTTCTATGCTTCTATACGGAAGCTGTATTGTTTTATATCCTCTTGCATGTTGTCCTTTTCAATTTCTCTCATGACCTCTTGTACTTCTGTCGTCCCACACAAACAGATCTTTCTATCAATTTTTTTCCAGACCCATTGATGCTCTATACACTGCTATAAATCTCTCCCCTTTCTCTTCTTTTCTCAAGTTTTTTGGGAGTTTTAGTCTTGAAAGTTTTTTTTCATATGTTAATCTCTCAGCTTGGAGCCATTTTTGTGCTGCTCTTTGTATTCTTCAATCTTCCTTATATCCTTCTTTTTATGTGGTGACCAAATCACTGCCGCATATTCCAACCTTGGTCGAATCAGAGATGTTATCAATTTCTTGATCATCTCTTCATCCAGATATTTGAATGCCATTCTTATATTCCTCAGCAACTGGTATGTATCTCCTGTGATCTTGTTTATATGCTTCTCAGGTGACAAATTGTCCTTAATCCATACTCCCAGATCTTTTTCGACCTTGGTTTTGATTATCCATTCGTTTCCCATCGAATACTTTCCTCTCTGTCTCTTTTTGCTACTGCCCATTTCCATCACTTTACACTTTTTGGCATTAAACTCCATTTCCCCATATTTGACTCCATCTGAAAATCTTATCTAGATCCTTTTGTAAATCCTCACAGTCCTCTTTACTTTCTACTTTTCTTTGTAATTTAGCATCATCAGCGAATAAACTCATATAACTGTTTCCCTCCTTCTGCCAAATCATTTACATAGAACCAAGAACATCACTGGGGCCATACTGATCCTTGAGGAAACTCCACTTATCACACTGCACCATTCTGACTTTTGATCTTTTATTACTGTTCTCATCTCTCTGTTGCTCAAAAAGTCTTCCATCCACTTCAGCAAACCACCCTTCAATCCTCCTACATGTTCTAGCTTCCAGAGCAGTCTCTTATGAGGTACCTTGTCAAATGCCTTCTTTAGGTCCAAGTAAATGCAATCGACCCACCCTTCTCTTTCCTGTGTCACATCGATCACTCTCGAGTAAAAGCTCAATAGATTTGTTGTACAGGACATTCCTCCTCTAAATCCAAACTGGCCACCTGCAAGTGTGTTTGCCTCTTCCAAATATTTCAACCATCTGTCTTTCACAATTTTTTCACACATTTTTGCCACTACACTTGTTAATGATACTGGCCTGTAATTTAGTGGTTCTTCTTTGTCACCTCCTTTGTGAATTGACACAATATTTGCTCTTTTCCAATCAAGCGGGACTCTGCTCTCCTTGAGTGAACTCTCAATTACACTATGTAATTTTCCTGCTAGTTGGTTACTGCACTTTTTCATTATCCAGTTCGACACTCCATCTGGACCCGGGGCTTTTCTCACCTCTTGACTTTCCATTAGCCTTTTTACTTCTATTACGTCTACTTTTATGTCTTCCATTATATTTTCTTTTGCTATTATATTTTTCGTTTTAAATTCACTTTCTCTTGTAAATACAGTCTGTAAGCACTTATTCATCACCTCGGCCTGTTGTAATGCATCTTCATACACTATGCCTTCTACCTTCAGCTTATCTATTCCTTCCTTGTTTTTCATTTTTCCATTAATATATCTATAGAAAAGTTTCGGTTCATTCTTACATTTTTCTATAATATTCCTCTCATAGTTACTTTCTTCTCTTCGGATTCTTACATATTCATTTCTAGTTGTTTTGTACTTCTCCCAAAGGTTGCTGCCACCTTTTTTCCTCCCAACTATTCCATGTTTTTTCTCTTTCTAGTCTTGCTAATTCACATTTTCTGTTAAACCATTCATTTTTTTTCTTTTCTCTGATAACTATCCTTGGAACATAACTATTTATTCCTTCGGTGTAAATTTGGATGAACTCATCCCATTTTTTCTGGGTACTCGTTGCTGCATGGAAATTACTCCAGTCTGTCTCTCCGAAGAATGTTCTTAATCCGTCAAAGTCTGCTTTTCCATAATTGTATCTTCCTTTTTTATGTTCTTCTTTTCTCCCCTCCTTTTTGCTATCATTTATTTCAAATTCAATAAGTACATGGTCGCTCTTTCCAAGTGGGCACTGATAAATCACTTTACTAATTACTTCCAGTTCTTTCGTCAATAGTAGGTCTAGTCTTGATGGTTCTTCGCTACCTCTGAATCTTGTGTTCTCTTTAATCCACTGGGTCATGATGTTATTCATTACCAAATCCAACAATATACCACCCCATGAGTTTTCTCCTCCTTCAGTATACCATTCTTCCCAGCAAACTTCTTTGCAGTTAAAATCTCCCATCAATGATCCCATGTGTGTGTGTGTGTGTGTGTGGGTGCGTGGGTGTGGGTGGGTGTGGATGGAAAAGCGCTGCTGATGGAGAGAGAGAGAGAGAGAGAGAGAGAGAGAGAGAGAGAGAGAGAGAGAGAGAGAGAGAGAGAGAGAGAGAGAGAGAGAGAGTGTGTTTGTGCAGGGAGACACTGAACTGACCACCTTGGAGACACGCCCAACATTTTTGACCATTTCCTAAACTCTAACCCTTCTGCTTACTCTGTGAAACTATTCTCTCCGTTGGGCTCCTCCGATCACAATCTTATTTTTGTTAACTGTCCTATTGCTGTGGTGCCGCCTCGGGACCCACCTAAGCAGAGGTGCTTCTGGCATATCAACTCAGCTAAGTGGGAGGACTAAGTCAGTACTACTCTGATTTTCCATGGAATGATTATTGTTTCCATGTCAGAGACCCATCTCTATGTGCAGAGCGCATTACTAAGGTCATTGTCTCTGGCATGGAGGACATTCCACACACTTTCTCTAATCCTAAAGCTCATCAACCCTTGTTTAACTCTGCTTGTTCTCATGCTGTCCAACATAGAGAAGCGGCTCACAGACGATACTTTAACCATCCATCTCCTGAAACTCATGCCCTATATATTTCTGGCCGTAATCATGCCACATCTTTTCTTCAACTTACCAAAAACTTCTTCGTTCATAGAAAATGTCAAAATCTTTCAGAATTAGACTCCTCTCGTGACTTCTGGCAAACACATATCTAACAATTTTACTTCATCATCTTTCCCTCCTATGCTTCACCCAGATGGCTCCACAGCTCTCTCATCTATTTATACAGTTGAAATCTTTGCTCGAACCTTTGCTAAAAATTCCACTTTGGTTGATGAAGGGCTTGTTCCTCCTTTCCTCCACCGTCTGACTATGTTATGCCTGTTATTAAGATTCTTCGTAATGATGTTTTCTTTGTCCTTTCTGGCCTAGATCCTTGGAAGGCTTATGGTCCTGACGGAGTCCCTCCAATTGTTCTCAA
>JACEEZ010020408.1:0-45000 GCA_016584305.1 Chionoecetes opilio | reverse complement strand
TGTCTAATGTATTGAGGTGATAGAAAACGTTCGTATTACATTCCTATTTCATGGGAAAATGTATTTTTTCAATTTATACAAATAATTATGATGATTTTGCGGTAGCCAGGAGAGACGCGGGGGGGGGGGGGGGGTTAGGGGGTAGAATTGGGTGGGCCGGGGAATAGGTAATATGGCTCATATTGGTTTTTAGGCTACTGTTTTGTATTCTAGGCCAAAAGAACATTTTACAATAAGTAATTTGGGATGGGGTGGCCAAATGGGACGCGGGGGTGGGGGGGGGTGTAGATTGGGGGGAAAAAAAAAAATAATAATACTATGTTTTAGTTCTAGGCCAAAAAGAAAATTTTAGTCCAAAAAAATTTAAAATGTCAAAATTGAATGATTCTGGCACTCAGTTGTGTGGTGTCCCCCTTAAGCTTCATGTCAAGCCCAGAAGAATAGAATTTAAAGGGCCTGAACATGTGCCAATGTGTAGGCACCCGAAAAAAACCGAAAACCTTTCTGGGACCGTCCCAGTGACCTAAGAACACCCACATGCCCTGCTCATCAACTCTACCTTCGACTTCGAGTTGCATCGGGAGGGACACAGGGGGGCGGTATGAGCCTCTAATCACAGGCGTCACTATAAGAAACCTGCCTGCGCCACCACGGGCGAGGACCAACCATCAGAGCCCTCAAGTGAACCTCCAGAGCCTACCATCCGAGCCCTGGGTCACCACTGCCTACAGGCGCTATAGGCACAAATGTAAAAAAAGGCAGTGGCAGGCTCAAATCGGTTTAATGTGCTCGGTGTCCTCGAGGACCCTGTTGAACTGTGGGATACCTTCAAACGTGAAACTCTCCAGGCTGCCAAGGAGTGTATTGGGGAGCACCCGAGGTCAATGCGTGATTTTGTCACAACGGAGACGCTGGAGGATATCGAGGAGAGTCGCGGTGTCAGGTTTGCTGGGAACCAGGACAAGTACATTTCTCTGTCAAACAAGACTAGAACCCTCCTGGGGAGAGACAAAGAAAGGTATGTCAGGAGTCTCGCTGAGGATGTCGATGGCCATTTGAACGCTAATGACCTCCGACCCGCCTACCGAGCCCTGAAGAAGCTCCGTTCCAAGTCGGGCGAGTGCTATCCGAGCAGCAGATAGGCGCCTCGTGTCGAACATGGATGGGTAGATGGCTCGTTGGGCTGAGTACTTTGGGCAGTTGTTCACGGGCGCCCTCCAATTGGGCAGCTTCACATAACTGCAGGATTACGTGCAGTGGATGCTGATCCTCCCATTGACGAAACCGCACCCTCTCGACGGTGTCAGAGAGGCTGTAGCAATGTTGAGGGGTAGAAAGGCAGCTGGTATTTGTAATATCAGTGCGGAGCTCCTCAAAGCTGGGGGTTATTACCATGATCTGCGGTTTGCTTGCTGTCCTGACTGCCGTGTGACAATTAGGTACCATTCTCCTGACTGGAAAGATATTTGAGGTGTATCCAGCTTTTTTCCTGTGAATACAGGAGTGAGGCAAGGGTACGTCCCTGCTTCAACACTTTTCAACACTTGTATGAACTGGGTATTGGGCAAAGTTGTAGATGGAAGTGATTGTGGAGCATCCCTCGGCAAGACCAAGATCACTGATCTTGTTTTTGCCGATGATGCAGTTATCTTTGCTGAGTCGCTGGAGGTCCTGGTTATAGCTCTCGAGGCGCTGCACGAGGAGGCAAAGCCTTTGGGACTTGAGGTATCCTGGCTCAAGACCAAGGTCCAGGTGTTTGGAAGCTTACTAGATGAAGCAGTACAATTTGTCCATGCGTGTGGCGAGGACATTGAGATTTTGGAAAGTTTTACATACATTGGTAGCGCAGTCCACGATGACGGCGGGTCACGTCAAGAAGTCTTACGGCGGTGTGGCATAGCCCACGGTTTTATGGAGTCGCTCAGCACGAGTATTTGGCGTTGTCGGTACCTGTGCATAAGGACAAAGATCCGCATCTTCAAGCTGCTTGTAAAACCTGTCTTACTCTATGGATGTGAGACATGGACACTAAATAGCGACTTGAAAAGGCGAATCAATGTCTTTGGTAATAAGTGTCTTCGCAGAATCATGGGGTATCGCTGGGATGAATATGTGTCAAATCAGCGATTGCACCGTGAGACTGAATTGAGGCCTATTACCTGCATAGTCCGTCAGCGCCAACTTCGGCTATATGAGCATGTGGCACGCTACCCTGAAACCGATCTTTCCCACCGGGTTGTATATGTAAGAGACAATACGGCATGGAGGAGGCCAAGGGGGTACCCACAAGGCTCGTGGCTAGGGCAAATTGATATATGGTTTGAGCACTTCTTGCTATGCAAAAATGGACTTTTATATTTATATGCAAAACATAGCTTAGCCCCGCTAAAGTAATGGCTTCATTTGCACCTGTCATCAATTCTAGATCGTCTTTTTCAGGATGGCTTCTCCTTGTAAACCAAGTGGGTCGAAGCCCGTAACTAGACAGAGCTCTAGATCCAAGTTGGCCGCCTTTGTTGGCGGTGGACGAGAGTTTGCTGAGAGTGAGGTGCCTAACGTATCCGGGGCGTTGATGAAGAGGGGATCCTTCTCCAAGAAACTCAGCGGCATCCGGGAGGGTGTTGACAAGCGGGGTACCCAGTGAGAGACTTGCGAAGGATCTGACCCCCATGGTGCTTGTTGCCCAGTGGAAAAAAATCAAACGCCCAGTTTGACCTCCAGTGGTTGTTATTGACCGGTCCGTGACCAAAGGATAGATAATTTTTGGAAGAAGTGGTTAGTGAAGTGGTGAGAGACAGCAACTAAAGCAGTAAAGGAATTCGTGGAGAAGAATTATGGACAGGCTGTTTGACATAACGGCCTGCCCTCACACGATCTTCCTCTGCAAGGACCAAAGGGAAACCCACTGCTCCAACCCCCAGCTGTGCCACGCGAGAGCACACGTTGCAGTGTTACCTGCCCCTGGCAGGCAAGTCCCCTACTTTAGACCTGGCGTGGCTGGACTACCAGAGGATCAAAGTTGAGGTCGGAACAGTGCTATGATGATGACAGGGGTAGAAACAAACACAATGGAGACCCACAATAGACAAGTGAAAGCAGCAAAGAGAAGCAGTTGGAAGAGGAGGATAAGCTGAAGAGCAGAAGCAGAATGATGAAAAGGTCACACAACTGACATCTCTAGCGCTATGCAGGACTGCTTTATCCCACAAACTATCTTTGCCTTTGAGCGGAGTATCGCAGCCACCACAATCAGAAGTTTACTGAGTGATTTTTTTTTTATTTGTTTTCTCTCAAGATATGCCCACAGCCGCAGTTTGGCGCAGACGAACACCACAACATCCGCCCAGCAGATGTTCCTGGGCCAGGCTGTAAGATCACCAGGAATTCTGAGGATGAGATGGCGTTCGACTATCCTGCCCTCAGAGAGAAAGAGGCAGGAGGCAACAGGAGGCTGCCCATACTGGTAGAACAGACTGCTCAGGGAGAAGGCTGGGTGGGTCCCTGGCACCCTTGTGATGCAGTACATTGGACAGTGCCAGCTGCAGAAGAAATACAATGCCAGTCCCGGAACCGTGGCGCTGTGCAAAGCAATACCCGTCGACGTTCCGCCCACTGGCTGCTGCTGCCTGGCTTCTGGATCCCATCCAGAATAACCCTTATCGCTTATCGCACACCTCATCTCCAGACCATGTCGTACCTGGTCCTGCGATCCTAACAAGCTGAGAGAGGGCCAGCAGTGATGCCATGGCTCGGCCCGGGACCTATAGCCAGGGGGAACACCAGGGTACCAAAAGTAGTTGGATTGGTTACATGTGGAGGAAGGACAGACCAGGGGCGATGGTTGCTGCACGAACCGCTAATGGGACACTGCACCCGAAGGTATGATCCGAGATCAGGAGCTCTGTGTTAGTGGGGTCAGTGTGACAGACGAGAGCCATCGGGACAAGCTCTCCTTCACTGGCATACGGCACTTTGTACCAGCAGGACCCGTGCCACCTGAGAAAGCCTAAGACCGTCAAGGTGATCTCAGCTGCTCTCATATGATCTGTGTAAATGTGACATCCACGCCTACTAACCGCTCACTGATCGGAACTGTGGTCAGACAGTGTTGACATCAACTCGGGCCAAACACCGGGGTGGGGAAGGGTAGGTACTTACGGCCCTTTGAGAAGATGCTGGGACAGCAAGCTCTTCATGGACTTATGCCGTGTTAGCACACACCACCAGTCTGCACCCTGCCGCACAGTTATCACCAGCACGACAGGGCCTACCTCATCTGACACTGCTTCAACGGGTCCAGTGTGGGCAGTCTGCTGTCCAGCGTGAATGAGCATGCAGTCACAATGCAGGGTTCAGCAGGAGTGGCCAGGACGTGAAGATCCCTCACGGAGATAACTCCGGAAGTTTACTCCTGGTCAACATGTCCACTGACCAGCAGAGCTCTCCTACCCAGCTGGTCCGTCTGTGAAGCGGGGCGTTTTCCCATCCGGCTGCACTGGAGAATCCAACAACTGTGTCGGCAAGGTGGCCACTCCAGGATGGTCCTCCCACACAGACCAGTCGCTCGTGTACATTTTGACCAGAAAAAGCATGGCCTGACCTAGGCAAAGAACTGATAACACCCCTGAAATCCTAGTCAAGTACACTCTCTACCATGCAGGATTCTAACTCCTCAAACTCTACTACGAACATACAAGGTTCACACACAAGTGACTATATACGACGGCTCCCCAAGCACCTCACTCACGCGCTCAGAGTGTGACTCTGAGGACTCACTGCTGCCCAAGAAAGGTCAAAACAGCTTGTGACCTTCTACATGCAACACAGGAGCATACGGTTCGCACAACACCAACTCAGAATGGTGTCACTGCGCTCGCAAGCTTGCTGGCGAGTCAGAATGAGGACATGACGCAGGTTCGCCGTGACCCAGAATTTTATGAAGCTGAGGCTGGCTAGGACTATGGGAGACACCAGTGTAATACCTCGCATCACACGCCAAGCCTGGCAACTTGTCAGCCACCAGCTTGCAGACACGGATTCAGCTGGCAGCCGGGCCCACGTGCACGCGCTGGCTTCACAACATTTCACTGTCCGGGGATATCAGATACCAGGAGATCCTGGTCAAGCCATAACTAGGTTTCCCGTGGAGTTTCTCTAATCACACTCTAGAGCACCAAAGAGTCGTGAAGCAGGATGACAGAGGCTGCGGTAAGCAGTGGATGGGGGCTAGCCAGGCAGAGAAAACTGTTTATCTATCATGAATTTCGGTGGGGAGGGGAGCTCGGCCCACCACCACGGGAAAGACATGCCCTGCTTCAGGCTCTAAGAAGGACATGAATGGTCCAAAGATTCTAGGCCAAACATCGTGAGTGCTGTTGGGACCACATGTACAATTTAAATCTGCCACCAATGAATGAAACCCACGAACTACTAGATAAGAGCTGAACACTTATAGTCATTTGGAACTCATATTGAGGCATGCTGCACAATAAACACAGATCAGTGATGACCACCCGCTAGACAACTGTATACCCTTTAAGCATTATTCGACATAAGGGTGCAATATAAAAGTGTGCGATTTGCCAGTAAGAATTGCTCGAAATGTGAAAAAGATAAAATTGTTTTAGAATTCCATTTTTACCTAGAAATTGGCATATCAGAAGTTGAGAAAACAGAACTTTTTTGTTATACGGCGTACCCTTACAGGGAGGTACCCGATTATCAACGAGCATTCGGTTAAAACGATGAATCGAGATACGAGATGTGTAAATTAGGGTCTATTTTCTATATACGAGATCGCAAATCCAATAGCCATACACGACATTCAACACCTTGGGGTGGTATTCATTATTCAAGTTCAAAACCTCGCCCTGACACTCCCAAGGAATCACTGGACAAAGGATGGATTTGGTTGACCCCAGATCCAGGTCAACCCCTATGCAAGACCGTGACCAATAAAGGGTAATAAGCATATTGGCTGCGGGCCTGAACAAATTTTAGTGTAATTATGCCGGTGTTCGGCTCCAACCTTGGGACCCAGCAGTCAAGGGAACCTGAGAGGTAAGTAACCTCCAATTATGGCGGCGTTCCCCTGATCCCTTAGGTGTCTTAGCCGGCTCTGCGGCTCCAACCCTTGGGCCCCAACCAAACACGACATTGCCATCAATGACCTGCAGGGTTACATTAAAGCATATGGCGTGGCCTGGACCGGATTAACCACCTCACTTAATCATAGCTATGACAAATATTTATCATAACTCTTGGATATGAGTACATTTTTATCATACGCCATTTTATCATAGTTTTGGATTCTAGCACAATTGTTTATCATACGGCCGTCTGGTAAATATGAGCAGTCAAATTGTTTTTCTTTAAAATGGTTATATAATCAGTAAATCATCCTTTGATCCACGTTTTTCTGGGGTTGATACTTCTTCCCTTATGTTTTATAAAATGTTTAGGGGCAAGTGACACAGAGAGTAAATGTATTAATTCATTCCCGAAATAAGCATATAGATTGTTAACCGTTGAGCAGTATCCTGTGTAAACACGGACAGAGTTGCCAGTCATGGCGATTAGTTTTCGTCTAAAGCTCTCGTTTATAAACAACAGTAATGGTAGAGGAACAATATGCCCTCAGACCAAGGAAAAACACGGGATCCCCACACCCCCCTACTTGGATATTTTCACTAATCAGACTGTAGCATCACCGCTCACTTCAATCACATCCCGATGTGGGGCTATGACCTCATTACCATTACACATGAGGCTTGTTATTGTGTCTCGCTAAACCACTATTGACAGCATGGAAAGAGTTTATCATAGTACACAGCTGTCGGCCGTTTATCATAGTCGCTTGCTAGAACTCGGTTGCAACTCCCCTTAGGCCCTCACACTGTTCTACTCGTATTATCCTACCAGCTGTGCAATAACTCACTCACTCAACACATCCCTATGTGTGGCGATATTTCTTTCGACTGAGGGCGTTATTGTGTCCTCGGCCGCTGTTAACACTGGATTTTATACATAGTCCGTGGTTCTCCGCGGGGCCGTTTCATATCGCAGCTAGAACTCGGTTGAACCCAATCTTAGCCTCCCGCGCGGTTTGTTGATAGATATAGTCCCCCCACACAAATATATATGATATCCGGCCAGCCAGTTGTGACTAAAATATGGTCCATTATTCCAGCTATGATAACTTTCTATAATTAATGATCGCTTTGGTAATACCGTCCCTGATCCTAGGGGGTAATTAGCCAGGTGTGGTGGGCCTCCAAATCTTGACTCGTACCTCTACACTACTCCATCTTTTGTATCACGCGTAAGGTTCCCCTACACAGTTACCACTCTTTTTTGCTTTGTTATGCTGTTTCATGTTTGAATTAATGGTTGCTAGTATATGTTATTTTGTATCTATATTTTCTCTTTCAGACATAGCTTTTCTTAACAGAATAAGGTAGTACACAGTGTTTGATGTGAATAAGATACTCTGGTGTGTTTGTTGATGTTTGCATAAGTTTATTTTAGCTTGAAAACACGTTTTTTTTCTTTTCTTTTTCTTTTTTAAATTGATGGTCCTTGGAACCAAACTATATTACTTATTACCCCTTAGTTTTATCTTTTATCGTTATACGAGATTTCGCTTTAAACGAGTATGTCCAGTTGGAACTTAACTGCTCGTATCTTTGGGACCGTCCCGCTGTAATATTTACATATTGCTCCTTAACAATTTACACTCAGCGGTATCAATCATCTACACCGTACCCACCACTGTACTGCCTCGTTATCTATCATGCGGACAGGCACACTTGAAAATCACTTCCACCGCTACTCTAAACACTTCTTCCTTTCCTTCTTTCTGTCTGTCGTGCTGTCTGATAGTGTATCTCTAAAGGGGGATCCGAGGAGGACTTGCGAGCCCCTCATGACAGAGCTTTGGTTCTATATGCAAGTATCAACTGGCTCATGGAGGCTGTGCAACAAGAACCAATGTACTGATCCATTGACTGCAAAATGTGTCAGATGTAACCTCGACAATTAGCGTTACACTGCCTGGGTCCAGTCAATTAACCCTTCTGAAATCACGTTCAGAAAAGCTTTCCACTAAATCGTAACTGCAGGGTAATCATCACAATTCGGGAAAAATTCTTATTTGTCCCATTATTAGATATCGCTTTGGATGGAATCAGACCCCTCCCGCCTTATAAGTCTCCCCTCACAGCCAGGGGACGCTATCACTGGACCAAACACAGAATATTCCGTGCTTGCCAAGGCGGTTTTCTTAGTCTTTTGAACATTAACCAGTAGGAGAAATGGTGCAGCAGTGCAGAGCAGCAGTAATTGGCAGTGGCATGTAGGTCATGAGGCAGGTAGATAGGGGGGAAAGGATGAAATGAGCGGTGAGATTGTTGGTGTTACGATGTTGGTGTTGACAGAATGCTGTTAATTTGATTCCCTTTGGACAAAACGTCGCCTTACTACCTATTGCTGACCAAACTGGATTTAAAAAGCCTACCCCCCCTTAACACTTGTTCAATCAATTCATGGTCTGCTGAATATAAGAGGGTAATAATGGAATGGAAAGGAAAATTTAATTGGCTTTCCATTATTTTTGTTTCCCTTGGTTTCTCAAGGCCTGTCTTTACCTTATTAAACCTGACTTGTTTTTTTTTTCTCACATTATGAAATCAAGAAGTTACATTTTCATATCTTAGTTCTTAGTCGGTGTTCAATCTGGGGATCAAGTTATTTAAGCAATCTCTTTTCTTTCTGTCATGCTATTGATTCATTCACCAAACTCACATTGCACCGTCGTGTTTTCTATTGTCTCTAGTCACCCACCTAACCTCTTTTTTTCTTAAACAACAACCGATTCAGTCATACACCTCATTCGCCACATAGTCTCCTATTCCCTTTTATTCAAACTATGCGTGGCCAGTTTAATTATATACATATATATATATATATATATATATAATATATATATATATATATATATATATATATATATATATATATATATATATATATATATATATATATATATATGACTATTGCGCACGATCTTCATGTCACCTCGTCTAGGCAACTCTTAACTGTTGATGAGTGGTTGTAAGAGAGCAGGTTGATAGAGAAGGTAAAGGAGTAGGATGTTGGATCTCTAAGCCATGCGATTTGTTTTCCTTATATTCATAAAAAAAAAAAAAAAAATTCACTTGCTGATACAGGTTGAAGTTCCCAAACTCGGCAACCTCGGGACCAGCGACGAGCCGAGTAATGGAATTTTCCGACTATTAGAACGTAGGTATATTAAGGGGGAAAAAAGCATGAAAATCAGAAGTACACAAAATAACAGTGTAGGCTACACAACTCTACAGTCACAACACCACTGAACAATAACAACAAACAAATCGGCGGGAGAAACCAAGCGGCCTAGTGTGGTGGCACCCAGCGGCCGACCCAGCAACTATGCGCCGGGTTTTGGGTGTTCTGCCAGGTTTTGGAAAATCCAGAACCATAGCCGAGTTTTGGGTGTTGCCGAGTCTTGGGATGCCGAGTTTGGGAACTTCAACCTGTACCACTCAGCGATGTTTTACTTTATTTCTGGTAATACAGGGAGGTCCCGAAGATACGAGCAGTTAGGTTCCACCTGGCATACTCGTAAAGCGAAATCTCGTATAACGAAACACATAACTAATGGTAAAATATAGGTTTGGTTCCAGAACCCCATCAATTATAAAAAAAATAATAAAAAAAAAAATAAAAACTTTCAAGCTAAAATAAACTATAGCAAACACATCAAACTCTCAAATATAGGGCTCTATATACCACACCACTGCACCACCACCACCACACAAAACAGTGAATTAAGAGTGTGACAGCACTGTAGGACAGAGCACAAAAAAGTCACAATAAGCACATTAAGTAAATCAGCAAATCACTAATGTCGACTCACAAGGCACAATACATACAAGCAACAAAGACGTATGTACTCTTGGGGACGCCGCGTGATACACTAGACTCGAGAGGGTACGGTAGGTAAGGGACAAGGGAGGGGTGCACAGACCTCTTCCACTGCCCACAAACTCGTCTCTGTGCATCTGAATCATTGTACATTGTCCAGGGTTGTGAATTTTTGTAGGCCACATTGTTGTACCGAGCCACCAAAATTATCATATTTTTGTCTAAGCGTCGCGACACCTATTTCAGCCAAAATCAGGTGTCATATAGGCTTGTAAAATGTTTCCACGAATGTGTGGGCAAGAAAGATACAGGCGCAAAGGAATAAATTTGGCACAGAAAGTTATATTTCGTCTCTTAACTCATTGTCCAAGCGAGCGAAGCGAGCTTTTAGCATTTATGCTAAAATTTGTAATATATTGTGCCTGGCGACATTAGTGCAGTGGCAAGAGTAGTGCAGTGGAAATAAAATGTGTTCGTAGCCTTCACAACAACAGTGTTAGCATCGCCGAGAGGCAGGCCGCTTGTGTTAGGCCTCATATAACCACTATAACTCTTGTTTCTAATGCTGTTATAAGTGTTATTTAGGGTTAGCGTGGTGTTATATACGTGGTAGGGTGTGTGTTTGGTGTTAAATATGCCATTTCAGCTGTGGGTACAGAGAGGAGGAAGAATGACAATTATGAAATACCACCACCACCACCATCAGATTGATTATCGTACAACCTTAGGTAAAATCATATAGTCTGTAAATGACTTTATAATTTTAGTAAATAACTTTTAATTTACTTTAGTAAATAACTTGGTAATTTTACTCACCCCAGTTTGAATGTCGTAGCATTGGATTTTCGATCTCGTATATTGAAAATAGACCCTAATTTACACATCTCGTATCATCGAATTCTCGTATATCGAATGCTCGTATAACGGGACCTCCCTGTACTTAAGTTACAGTACTTTTCTTGGAAGTAAATTTAATGTTTGGGTGTTAAACAGCCTGGTAAGTTATGGAATACTCATACATTTTTAAGAAGGCTACATACACTGGTACCTTGACTTACGAGTGCCCCAACTTACGAGTTTTCCGAGTTACGAGCAGTCGCTCGGTCGATTTTTTGCTTTGAAATGCGAGCCGTGGAAGCATCTCTGTTGTGTTGTGCTCACACAGGCGAATGCAAATGGCGGAGGGTGAGGGCAGTACGTTTAGCGGCAGTTCCACCCACAGCTGTTTCCAACAGTTGATACACAGAGTATAAACACTGGCGAATGCAAATGGCGGAGGGTGAGTGCAGTACGTTAGCGGCAGTTCCACCCACAGCTGTTTCCAACAGCTGATACACAGAGTATAAACACTGGCGAATGCAAATGGCGGAGGGTGAGTGCAGTACGTTTAGCGGCAGTTCCACCCACAGCTGTTTCCAACAGCTGATACACAGAGTATAAACACTGGCGAATGCAAATGGCGGAGGGTGAGTGCAGTACGTTTAGCGGCAGTTCCACCCACAGCTGTTTCCAACAGCTGATACACAGAGTGTAAACACTGTCGAATGCAAATGGCGGAGGGTGAGTGCAGTCCAGTCATATAGGTACAGTAAAAAAATGGGGGTGGTTTTTTGGGGGCTGGAACGGATTAATGGTATTTCAATTAATTTCAATGGGGAAAATTGATTTGATATACGAGCAAATTGAGTTACGAGCTCGATCAATGAACTAATTAAACTCGTAAGCCAAGGTACCACTGTACTATGATCAACGCAGCGGATATTTAGTATCTTTTAAACTATAAAAAAAGAAATGTTGAAAATAAAATGTAAGGAAAGGTTATGTTTCTACTGGCTATCACCTTCCCTTTCAAACCAACATATTCCATATCTGAGGTTGGTGGAATACGGTTTATCTCCGTACACTGTACTGTCTGCTTAATACATATGTTTTGTATGTGTAGCATATTATTTATTATTGAGTGTGTGTTGATCAACAAGTTATTTCTTATCTTTTCGACAGACTGACACCATGACCCTGGAACCAACCAGGGTGTCCAACTGCCTTTCCCGCGGGAAGTCAGAGGTAAGAGAGAGAGAGAGAGAGAGAGAGAGGAATATATATATTAATAATATATATATATATATATATATATATATATATATAATATATCCTTTTCAAGTTCATGGATTGCGTGCACTACATTCTATCAGGCCGTTCATAATTAATTGAATCGGCATTTTAAATACAACCTCAGATAGGCTTAACTGTGTTAATATGAACCACTAATGCAAACTTTTAAGTGCATTTCAATGGAAAGTAAATTTATTGTTTACCTTAGACATTGTGGGTGTGGCAGAACGTTGTAATCATAATGTTCCCTACTTGTGAATAACATCTAAAGTTCAAGGTATTGCCAAAAAAACAATAATTCGTGCAAATTTCATGAATTCAAGTATTATACTCATGAAATAAAGATCACATCAAAAAGCTAACAGAAGACCACGTTTTTTTTAGTATAATACCATATGCTTATAATGCATTAGTTTAACATGCACACCTCGTAAAACAGTGTACTCACTGCTCCCACGCCTAACACTGCACGCCATTTTCCCCCACAGCATTACGACTGCCGAAACCACTTCGGGTCAATCCAGCCCTGCCCCAACACCGTCTGTACATATGCGGCACCAACGCTCACACCCAAAGGACTGGATCATCTTTTGTGAGTCATGCATCATCATTTTACATTATTCTCATAGAGGCGTTAGTTAGTATTTAAAGTCTATATAGTAAACTATAAATAATTCACGTTTTGTGTGTGTGTGTGTGTATGTGTGTGTGTGTGTGTGTGTGTGTGTGTGTGTGTGTGTGTGTGTGTGGTGTGTGTATTTACCTAGTTGTAACATACAGGAAAAGAGCTATGCTCGTATTTGCCCGTCTCCAAATCTATTTTTTATCCATTTTGGCCTTTGAAGTCCTGAATATTTCTTGCTTAATCATTTTTTGCATCAAGGTTGTTCCAGGCTTCTATGCTTCTATACGGGAAGCTGTATTTTTTTATATCCCCTTGCATGTTGTCCTTTTCAATTTCTTCTCATGACCTCTTGTACTTCTGTCGTCCCACAAAAACAGATCATTTCTATCAATTTTTTCCAAAACCCATTGATGCTCTATACACTGCTATAATATCTCCCCTTTCTCTTCTTTTCTCAGTGTTGGGAGTTTTGTCTTGAAAGTCTTTTTCATATGTTAAATCTCCTCAGGCTTTGGCCATTTTTGTGGCTGCTCTTTGTATTCTCTCATCTTCCTTATATCCTTTTTTTTATGTGGTGACCAAATCACTGCCGCATATTCCAACCTTGGTCGAATCAGAGATGTTATCAATTTCTTGATCATCTCTTCATCCAGATATTTGAATGCTATTCTTATATTCCTCACAACTGGTATGTATCTCCTGTGATCTTGTTTTATGCTTCTCAGGTACAAATTGTCCTTAATCCATACTCCCAGATTTTTTTTTTCCGACCTTTGTTTTGATATCCATTCGTTTCCCATCGAATACTTTCCTCTCTGTCTCTTTTTGCTACTGCCCATTTCCATCACTTTCACTTTTTGGCTTTAAAACTCCATTCCCAATTTGACTCCATCTGAAAATCTTATCTAGATCCTTTTTTTAATCCTCAAGTCCTCTTTACTTTCTACTTTTCTTTGTAAATTTAGCATCATCAGCGAATAAACTCATATAACTGTTTTCCCCCTTCTCCATATCATTTACATAGACCAAGAACATCACTGGGGCCAATACTGATCCTTGAGGAACTCCACTTATCACACTGCACCATTCTGACTTTTGATCTTTTATTTTTTGTTCTCATCTCTCTGTTGCTCAAAAAATCTTCCATCCACTTCAAGAAACCACCCTTCAATCCTCCTACATTTTTTTAGCTTCCAGAGCAGTCTCTTATGAAGGTACCTTGTCAAATGCCTTCTATAGGGCCAAGTAATGCAAACGACCCACCCTTCTCTTTCCTGTGGGCACATCGTCAACTCTCGATAAAAGCTCAAAAGATTTGTTGTACATGACATTCCTCCTCTAAATCCAAACTGGGCCCCCTGCAAGTGTGTTTGTCTCTTCCAAATATTTCAACCATCTGTCCTTCACAATTTTTTCACACATTTTGCCACTACACTTGTTAATGATACTGGCCTGTAATTTAGTGGTTCTTCTTTGTCACCTCCTTTGTGAATTGGCACAAAATTTGCTCTTTTTTCCCAAACAAGCGGGACTCCCGCTCTCCTTGAGTGAACTCTCAATTACACTATGTAATTTTTTCTGCTAGCTGGTTACTGCACTCTTTCATTATCCAGTTCGACACTCCATCTGGACCCGGGACTTTTCTCACATCTTGGCTTCCATTACCTTTTTACTTCTATTACGTCTACTTTTATGTCTTCCATTTATTTTCTTTTGCTATTATATTTTTCGTTTTAAATTCACTTTCTCTTTTAAATACGTCTGTAAGCACTTTTCATCACCTCGGCCTGTTGTAATGCATCTTCATACACTATGGCCTTCTACCTTCAGCTTATCTATTCCTTCCTTGTTTTTTCATTTTTCCATTAATATATCTATAGAAAAGTTTCGGTTCATTCTTACTTTTTCTATATATTCCTCTCTAGTTACTTTTTTTCTTCTCTTTCGGATTCTTACATATTCATTCCTAGTTGTTTTTTTTACTTCTCCCAAGGTTGCTGCCACCTTTTTTCCTCAAAATATTCCATGTTTTTTTCTCTTTCTAGTCTTGCTAATTCACATTTTCTGTTAAACCATTCATTTTTCTTCTATCTCTGATAACTATCCTTGGAACATTTAACTTTTATTCCTTCGGTGTAAATTCGGATGAACTCATCCCATTTTTTCTGGGTACTCGTTGCTGCATGGAAAATTTCTCCAGTCTGTCTCTCCGAAGAATGTTCTTAATCCGTCAAAGTCTGCTTTTCCATAATTTTTATCTTCCTTTTTTATTTCTTCTTTTTTCCCCCCCTTTTTTGCTATCATTTATTTCAAATTCAATAGTACATGGTGCGCTCTTTCCAAGTGGGCACTGATAATTCACTTTTTTTTTTTTTTTTTTTTTTTACATCACAGGGAACTGGCCAAGGGCACAACAAAAAAGGGGTAACACAAAGCCCACTTATTGCCAGTCCCTAAAAAGAAGAAAATAGAGAATAAAAAAAAAACAAAGGGTAGGCCATTTAGTTCGGGAGGGTGGTTTTTGTTACTCTTCTTTTAAAAAGATTTAAGTCATAGGAAAGTGGAAAAATAGAAACAGGAAAGGAGTTCCAGAGTTTACCAGTGAAAGGGATGAAAGATTTAAGATACTGATTAACTCTGCATTAGGAAGATGGACAGATAGGGATGGGAATGGTAGAAAGTCTTGTCCCAGCGAGGCCGTGGGAGTGGGGGGGGCCTGCAGTTAGCAAGCTCCGAAGAGCAGTGAGCATGAAATAACGGGAGAAGAGGCAAAAGAAGCAACATTGCGGCAGTGATTTAAAGATTGAAAGACAGTCATCAGAGGAGAGGAGTTGAGAACGAAAAGCTTTTGACTCAACCCTGTTTAGGAGAGGGTGTATGAGTGGGTCCTCCCCAAACATGTGAGACATACTCCATACATGGGGGGATAAGGCCCCCGTAGAGAGCAAACAATTGGGAGGGGGAAAAAAAAGGACGCAGACGCCACAGGACACCTAACTTCTTAGAAGCTGTTTTAGCAAGAGATGAGATGTGAGATTTCCAGTTCAGATTTTTAGTAAAGGATAGTCCTAGAATGTTCATTGTAGAAGAAGGAGACAGTTGAGTGTCATTGAAGAAGAGGGGATAGTTATCTGGTAGGTTTTGTCGAGTAGATAGGTGAAGAAATTGGGTTTTTGAGGCATTGAACAAAACAACGTTTGCTTTGCCCCAATCAGAAATAATAGAAAGATCAGAAGTTAGGCGCTCGGTGGCATCTCTCCGTGAATCACTTAGTTTCCTGTTGAGTTGGACGTTTAATGAACGACTTGAAAAATGCAGGGTAGAATCATCAGCGTAGGAGTGGATAGGGCTTTGAGTTAGACTTAGAAGATCATTAATGAATAATAGAAAGAGAGTGGGTGATAGGACAGAACCCTGGGGAACACCACTATTGATAGATTTAGGAGAAGAACAATGTCCGTCTACAGTAGCTGCAATAGAACGGTTTGAAAGGAAACTAAAAATGAAGTTACAGAGAGAAGGATACAAACCGAATGAGGGTAGTTTGGAAATTAAAGATTTGTGCCAGACTCTATCAAAAGCTTTTGATATGTCAAGGGCAACAGCAAAAGTTTCACCGAAACCCCTAAAGGAGGATGACCAAGATTCAGTTAGGAAAGATAGAAGATCGCCAGTAGATCGCCCTTTACGGAGACCGTACTGACGATCAGATAGAGCAGATAGACTTTACTAATTACTTCCAGTTCTTTCGTCATTAGTAGGTCTAGTCTTGATGGTTCTTCGCTATCTCTGAATCTTGTGTTCTCTTTAATCCACTGAGTCATGATGTTATTCATTACCAAATCCAACAATGTACCACCCCATGAGTTTTCTCCTCCTTCAGTATACTATTCTTCCCAGCAAACGTCTTTGCAGTTAAAATCTCCCATCAAAATTATGTTCTCACAGTTTTCTATCGTATTCTTTAAACATTTGCTTGTGTCTCTTATCATGTCTCCATACTCTTCTCTCCCCCAGGAATTTGTCTTAGGTGGAACGTATACGATTACTAAGTCTCTTATTCTTCCTTTTTTCATCACCAACTCTACCTTCAACACCTCGGCCATTCCTTCTCCTTTCTCCACATTTCCTACTACCACATCCTTCCTTGTTAACACCATTACACCACCTCCCTTTTTCTGGTTTCTGTTTCTCCTCCATACATTATATTGACCCTCCCCAACTGGCACATCCTCAGAATCACTCAGCTTCGTTTCTACTAGACCTAATATGTCTGGTTTCTTGGCTCTCAGGTAATCATTGTGTGTGTGTGTGTCTGTTCAAGAGAGAGAGAGAGAGAGAGAGAGAGAGAGAGAGAGAGAGAGATATTATAATCTCATGAATATTCCAGAGAGATAACTTTATGATTAAGAATTGGGAATACATGTTTACATGATTGATGAATACCACAGCCTATATGAGACTGTCAGTAAATGTCAATAAATTGTAAATAAAAGCTTTTCATGTTTGATTAGCTTACTTGTGTGTTCTGTGCCACAGAGCAACCTGACCCACTTGGCCCGCCGCGAGCACGTGCCTGGGATCGGAAACGGGGTAGCCAGGTGTCCCTTCGACCCTTCGGACAACAGCACAGCAGTGTGGGTAGAGCAGGGCAACCCAGGAGGCCTTCCGGGTCTCTACTCGGGCACAGTGGCCGAATTTACCAAGGCGGACACGGTCATCTTCCGCGCCGACCTCTTCAACTATACCACCAAGAGGCGCGAGTATCCGTTCAAGAGGACCATCAAATATGACTCCAAGTGGCTAGACAGTAAGTTTATTAGAAAATCTTGATAGTGTTCAGGGGGATGCATTGTGAGAGTCATAGTGGTATTTTCTTCTTCTAATACACTGTTTCAGTGAGTAGTGAGTTCCAGTGAGTATAGCTGGTAGTGTTATTTTTTTTATACACTTATAAACTTTGTTTCGTTTCTGAAAATCTAAACAGTGTAGTTTTTCAAAATGCTTTTTCTATTCTTTTTAGGGGACCTTTTTCATTTTTTTGTTTGTTTGTGTGTGTGTGTGAAATTGCATGTTTAGGTGACTCAATTCTGGAACTACATGATTGAGGAAAAAGATAGATGAGAATAATTTATCATCAAGAAAAAAAACCACTGCATTACACGCCTGATTACTTTTATTAGTACCGTCTAATCTAATGTAACATTCTTTAAAAGTTCAAATTAGTTTATCGAAGGTCATAATGGGCTACCTTAATGGACGAGTTTCCTGTTAGAATTTCTTTTATAGACATGATACTCCTACTGGTAGAAAATTTACCGAATATCAGTATAATAACCATATTTGTTTTCTATATTTTGCACATATATGTGTGATTTTTTTTTTTAAAGTTGTCAAAATAGCAACTACTCTGAAATGGCCTCTGCTGGTTTTGATGTCACTTTCCATATGAGGCGGCAATGCTTAAGGAAAGGAGAGTACCCCGTGGTTTATTACATAAATACACACAAACCTCGTTTTCCCGGACTAATAGGGGGGAGCACAGGTCCGGGAACCACAAAGGTCCGGGAATCGCAACATTCCGATGCCATTTATTATTTTTTATTTTTTATTTTTTATATATCACAAAGAACTGGCCAAGGGCACAACAAAAATGGGTAACACAAAGCCCGCTTAGTTGCCAGTCCCTATAAAGAAGACAGTAAGAGAATAATAAAAAAAAAACCCACATTACCCACCCCCGGACGTTTATCCTACTCTAGTATTTACTGTCCGGCAACCACCAATATCAACTACCCCGTCGCGGACTTTTACGTCCGCTGAGCATGCTGCCACCTGGCGGGAGGCAGCAGAAAGTGTTCAATAGTCTCAAGAGACGTTCCTGCACCAGGGGCAGTGGGGGTCAGGGGACTAACTGAGGCAGTGCAGGTGAACAGTGAGTGTCGTGTGCCCAAATGTAAATAATACGACCGCTGAGCATGCTGCCACCTGGCGGGAGGCAGCAGAAAGTATTCAATAGTCTCAAGAGACGTTCTTGCAGTCAGGGGACTAACGGAGGCAGTGCAGGTGAACCGTGAGTGTCGTGTGCCCAATTGTAAACAATACGACCGCTGAGCATGCTGCCACCTGGTTGGAGGCGCGGACACTGACCAGGGGTGACAGGAGACGCTTGGACCGCCGGACAACTTTGTCAATTTACGAACAGGACCAGGCATTTCAACGTTAAAAAAAAAAAAAAATTGTAATTGTCCGGGACGCTGACATATCCCCGGACCTCAGATTTTGTCCGGCAAATCCGATATCCGGGAAATGGAGGTCCGGGAAATCGAGCTTTGTGTGTATTTGAAGATTTGAGTTATAATGCACGCTGGCAACACCGTCTGTCATAGAGGTTTGGAATGGCTGCGTTAATTTTCCTCTGACGTAAATCTAAATGACCTTGCGGGGGAAAGGATTTGAATGCCTATGCATGGGCGTTGTCGGCGGTGTAGCGCTCCGACTAGCTTCACCCTCCCTATTAGCTTCCCTGTACAACTACGCGTCACTGCGCACGCGCGGCAGATGACGTCACACAGGTAAACATTGGCCATGCACACCCTCACCTTTCAAAGCGCATCAGCTGTGACCCAGACCAGCTGTACATCAACGTGCAAAGGTGAGGTAGTTTGAGTTAGTTTTGAGGAAGTTGTAGCGCGTTTTCGCGACGTTCACCACCCTGGTCCAGTCCAGTCTATACCGTTCCAGGCTGGACTGATGCTCGCGAAAATACATCGAGACTGGCCCCGTCCCATTCCTCGTTCCTATTGGCAGGGGGATCGAGTGGGCGGTCCTCCGGGCAGAAATGCACACATTTTTAAAAAGCACGCGTTTTATTTACTTGACTTCTCAATGGGAAGTTAAGTTGCAGGGATGATTATGAAAAAAATTAATTATGAAATTTCATTTAATTTACCGTTAATAACACTTATCTATAGTCGCCACTGCACTAATGTCGCAGAGGGGCATATATTACGAGTTTGAGCATCACTACAGATCACATCACGTGCACAGTACGTAGTTTACATTATCTACATAACACTATAGCTACGGTACATGTCTTCAGTGACACATACAAGTCTGTAGTGATACTAAAATTCGTAATATATGGCGCCTGGTGACATTAGTGCAGTGGCCACTATAGTGTTGTTGACAGTACATTCATTTCCCAAGATGTTGTTTCAGCAAATTGCAAAAATTGTAATTTTCGTGAAATTACTTTAGTCTTATGGTCATCATGGTGTTTCATGTCTTATCAGCAGCACGAGAATCTCCTGGTCGTCTTCCCCGCTGACTGTAGTGTGCATGCGCCAGTTCCCCACACTAGTCCAACCTGGTCCTGCTCGCTGGCCTGGCCCAGTCTCGCCCGTTCCAGCCCGGTCCAACCTGCCTCGCGAAAACAGTGGCCGCCCGGGACTAGTCCAGTCCAGATCGGGCCAGAGCGGTCACGAAAACGCGCTATTGGAGGGGATAAGGGTATTGTAGCTAGATAGGCATCGTTGGGTAGGAGCAACAGGTGCACAGGCAAATAGCTTGAAGTAGTTAGAGAGGATAAGTGTATCGTGAGAAGGTGTTAGGCCGTCGGGATGGTGAGCAATGTGAGATCCGTGGGTGAACAGGAAGATGGCGGCTTTGGCACCAGGTCAAAGCGAGTCAGAAGTGGGAAGTGCATTGACTGCTAATGGGGTGGGAAACTAGGCGAGACGGGAGTGCGGATCGTGTGAGAGGAGGTGAGGAAAAAGCGGCACAGTGCCCGCTATGTCCCCTGAAAAGCCGGACAAGGACAGTGGCTTGCAGTGCTGGCTGCAAATNAAAATTTTACCTGTGCTGCCAAACTGGTTTAGCTTAAGCCTTTCAATTCATGGTCTGCTGAAATAAGAGTGTAATTAATGGAATGGGAAAGGAAATTTGAATTGGCTTCCATTATTGGTTTCCCTTGGTTTCTCAAGGCTGTCTTTAACTTATTAAACCGGGACTTGTTTTTTTTTTTCTCACATTATTGAAATCAAGAAGTTACATTTTCCCTATCTTATTTTCTTAGTCGGTGTTCAATCGGGGGATCAAGTTATTTAAGCAATCTCTTTTCTTTCTGTCATGCTATTGATTCATTCACCAAACTCACATTGACACCGTCGTGTTTTCTATTGTCTCTAGTCACCCACCTAAACCTCTTTTTTTCTTAAACAACAACCGATTCAGTCATACACCTCATTCGCCACATAGTCCTATTCCCTTTTATTCAAACTATGCGTGGCCTTATTCAGTAATATAATAATTTATATTAATAATATATTTTATATATAAAATTATAATATTTATATTTATATATATATATATTATATATATATATATATATATATATATATATATATTATATATATGACTATTCGCACGATCTTCCCATGTCACCTCGTCTAGGCAACTCTTAACTGTTGATGAGTGGGTTGAGAGAGAGCAGGTTGATAGAGAAGGTAAAGGAGTAGGATGTTGGATCTCTAAGCCATGCGATTTGTTTTCCTTATATTCATAAAAAAAAAAAAAAAAAATTCACTTCTGATACAGGTTGAAGTTCCCAAACCCTCGGCAACCTCGGGACCAGCGACGAGCCGAGTAATGGAATTTTCCGACTTTTAGAACGTAGGTATATTAAGGGGGAAAAAAGCATAAAAATCAGAAGTACACAAAAAAACCCAGTGTGGGCTACACAACCTAACAGTCAAAACACCACTGAAAAATAACAACAAACAAATCGGCGGGAGAAACCAAGCGGCCCTAGTGTGGTGGCACCCAGCGGCCCGACCCAAGCAACTATGCGCCGGGGTTTTGGGTGTTCTCCAGGTTTTGGAAAATCCAGAACCATAGCCGAGTTTTGGGTGTTGCCGAGTCTTGGGATGCCGAGTTGGGAACTTCAACCTGTACCACTCAGCGATGTTTTACTTTATTTCTGGTTTAAAACAAAGGGGGGTCCCGAAGATACGAGCAGTTAGGTTCCACCTGGCATACTCGTAAAGCGAAATCTCGTATAACGAAACACAAACTAATGGTAAAATATAGGTTTGGTTCCCGAACCCCCCTCAATTATAAAAAAAAAAATAATAAAAAAAAAATAAAAACTTTCAAACTAAAATAAACTATAGCAACACATTAAACTCTCAATATAGGGCTCTATATACCACACCACTGCACCACCACCACCACACAAAACAGTGAATTAAGAGTGTGACGGGCACTGTAGGACAGAGCACAAAAAAGTCACAATAACACATTAAGTAAATCAGCAAATCACTAATGTCGACTCACAAGGCACAATACATACAAGCAAACAAAGACGTTTTGTACTCTTGGGGACGCCCGGGGTGATACACTAGACCAGAGGGTAGGGTAGGTAAGGGACAAGGAGGGTGCACAGACCTCTTCCACTGCCCAAAAAACTCGTCTCTGTGCATCTGAATCATTGTACATTGTCCAGGTTGTGAATTTTTGTAGGCCACATTGTTGTACCGACCCACCAAAAATTATCATATTTTTGCCCTAAAAGCGCCCGCAAACAACCTATTTCAGCCAAAATCAGGTGTCATATAGGCTTGAAAAAATGTTTTCCACGATGTGTGGGCAGAAAGATACAGGCGCAAAGGAAATAAATTTGGCACAGAAAGTTATATTTCGTCTCTTAAAACTCATTGTCCAAGCGAGCGAAGCGAGCTTTTAGCATTTATGCTAAAATTTGTAATATATTGTGCCTGGCGACATTAGTGCAGTGGAAAGAGGTAGTGCAGTTGGAAATAAAATGTGTTCGTAGCCTTCACAACAACAGTGTTAGCATCGCCGAGAGGCAGGCCGCTTGTGTTGGCCTCATATAACCACTATAACTCTTTTTTTCTAATGCTGTTATAAGTGTTTATTTGGGGTTAGCGTGGGGGTTATATAATGTGGTAGGGTGTGTGGTTTGGGTGTTAAATATGCCATTTCAGCTGTGGGTACAGAGAGGAGGAAGATAAACAATTATGAAATACCACCACCACCACCATCGATTGATTATCGTAACAACCTTAGGTAAAATCATATAGTCTGTAAATGACTTTATAATTTTATAAAAAACTTTTAATTTATTTTAGTAAATAACTTGGTAATTTTACTCAACCCCAGTTTGAATGTCGTAGCTTTTGGATTTTCGATCTCGTATATTGAAATAGACCCTAATTTACACATCTCGTATCATCGAATTCTCGTATATCGAATGCTCGTATAACGGGACCTCCCTTACTTAATTTACAGTACTTTTCTTGGAAGTAAATTTAATGTTTGGGTGTTAAACAGCCTGGTAAGTTATGGAATCTCATACATTTTTAAAAGGGGCTACATACACTGGTACCTTGACTTACGAGTGCCCCAACTTACGAGTTTTCGAGTTACGAGCAGTCGCCGGGGTCGATTTTTTTGCTTTGAAATGCGAGCCGTGGAAGCATCTCTGTTGTGTTGGGGCTCACACAGGCGAATGCAAATGGCGGAGGGTGAGGGCAGGGACGTTTAGCGGCAGTTCCACCCACAGCTGTTTTTCCAACAGTTGGGTACACAGAGTATAAACACTGGCGAATGCAAATGGCGGAGGGTGAGTGCAGTACGTTTAGGGGGCCCCAGTTCCCACCCACAGCTGTTTTCCAACAGCTGATACACAGAGTATAAACACTGGCGAATGCAAATGGGGGAGGGTGAGTGCAGTACGTTTAGCGGCGTTCCACCCCACAGCTGTTTCCAACAGCTGATACACAGAGTATAAACAAATGGGGAATGCAAATGGCGGAGGGTGAGTGCAGTAAATTTAGCGGCAGTTCCACCCACAGCTGTTCCAACAGCTGATACCAGAGTGTAACCTGTCGAATGCAAATGGGGGAGGGTAGTGGCCAGTCCAGTCATTAGGTAAAGTAAAAAAATGGGGGGTGGGTTTTTTGGGGCTGGAACGATTAATGGTATTTCAATTAATTTTCAAAGGGGAAAATTGTTTTGATTACGATCAAATTGAGTTTACAGCTCGATCAATGAACTAATAAACTCGTAGCAAGGTACCACTGGGACTATATCAACGCAGCGGATATTTAGTATCTTTTAACTATAAAAAAAGAAATGTTGAAAATAAATGTAAGGAAGGTTATGTTTTCTACTGGCTATCACCTTCCCTTTCAAACCAACATATTCCATATCTGAGTTGGTGGAATACGGTTTATCTCCGTACACTGTACTGTCCGCTTAATACATATGTTTTGTATGTGTAGCATATTATTTATTATTGAGTGTGTGTTGATCAACAAGTTATTTCTTATCTTTTCGACAGACTGACACCATGACCCTGGAACCAACCAGGGTGTCCAACTGCCTTTCCCGCGGGAAGTCAGAGGTAAGAGAGAGAGAGAGAGAGAGAGAGAGAATATATATATATATATATATATATATATAATCCTTTTCAAGTTCATGGATTGCGTGCACTACATTCTATCAGGCCGTTCATAATTAATTGAATCGGCATTTTAAATACAACCTCAGATAGGCTTAACTGTGTTAATATGAACCAACTAATGCAAACGTTAAGTGCATTTCAATGGAAAGTAAATTTATTGTTTACCTTAGACATTGTGGGTGTGGCAAGAACGTTGTATCATAATGTTCTACTTGTGAATAACATCTAAAGTTCAAGGGTATTGCCAACAACAATAATTCGTGCAAATTTCATGAATATCAAGTATTATAACTCATGAGAATGAAGATCACATCATAGCTAACAGAAGACCACGTTTTTTTTAGTATAAAGTACCATATAGCTTATAATGCATTAGTTATACATGCACACCTCGTAAACAGTGTACTCACTGCTCCCACGCCTAACACTGCACGCCATTTTTCCACCACAGCATTACGACTGCCGCAACCACATTCGGGTCATCCAGCCCATGTCCAACAACCGTCTGTACATATGCGGCACCAACGCTCACAACCCAAAGGACTGGATCATCTATGTGAGTCATGCATCATCATTTTACATTATATCTCATAGAGGCGTTAGTTAGTATTTCAAGTCTATATAGTAAACTATAAATAATTCACGTGTGTGTGTGTGTGTGTGTATGTGTGTGTGTGTGTGTGTGTGTGTGTGTGTGTGTGTGTGTGTGTGTGTGTGTGTGTATTTACCTAGTTGTAACATACAGGAAAAGAGCTATGCTCGTACTGCCCCGTCTCCAAATCTATTATTATCCAGTTTGCCTTTGAAGTCCTGAATACTTCTTGCATTAATCACTTTTGCATCAAGGTTGTTCCAGGCTTCTATGCTTCTATACGGGAAGCTGTATTTTTTTATATCCCTCTTGCATGTTGTCCTTTTCAATTTCTTCTCATGACCTCTTGTACTTCTGTCGTCCCACACAAACAGATCATTTCTATCAATTTTTTCCAGACCCATTGATGCTCTATACACTGCTATAATATCTCCCCTTTCTCTTCTTTTCTCAAGTGTTGGGAGTTTTAGTCTTGAAAGTCTTTTTTCATATGTTAAATCTCTCAGGCTTGGAGCCATTTTTGTGGCTGCTCTTTGTATTCTCTCAATCTTCCTTATATCCTTTTTTTTATGTGGTGACCAAATCACTGCCGCATATTCCAACCTTGGTCGAATCAGAGATGTTATCAATTTCTTGATCATCTCTTCATCCAGATATTTGAATGCTATTCTTATATTCCTCAGCAACTGGTATGTATCTCCTGTGATCTTGTTTATATGCTTCTCAGGTGACAAATTGTCCTTAATCCATACTCCCAGATCTTTTTCGACCTTTGTTTTGATTATCCATTCGTTTCCCATCGAATACTTTCCTCTCTGTCTCTTTTTGCTACTGCCCATTTCCATCACTTTACACTTTTTGGCATTAAACTCCATTTCCCATATTTGACTCCATCTGAAAATCTTATCTAGATCCTTTTGTAACTCCTCACAGTCCTCTTTACTTTCTACTTTTCTTTGTAATTTAGCATCATCAGCGAATAAACTCATATAACTGTTTACTCCTTCTGCCATATCATTTACATAGACCAAGAACATCACTGGGGCCAATACTGATCCTTGAGGAACTCCACTTATCACACTGCACCATTCTGACTTTTGATCTTTTATTTCTGTTCTCATCTCTCTGTTGCTCAAAAAGTCTTCCATCCACTTCAGTAAACCACCCTTCAATCCTCCTACATGTTCTAGCTTCCAGAGCAGTCTCTTATGAGGTACCTTGTCAAATGCCTTCTATAGGTCCAAGTAAATGCAATCGACCCACCCTTCTCTTTCCTGTGTCACATCGATCACTCTCGAGTAAAAGCTCAATAGATTTGTTGTACATGACATTCCTCCTCTAAATCCAAACTGGCCACCTGCAAGTGTGTTTGTCTCTTCCAAATATTTCAACCATCTGTCCTTCACAATTTTTTCACACATTTTTGCCACTACACTTGTTAATGATACTGGCCTGTAATTTAGTGGTTCTTCTTTGTCACCTCCTTTGTGAATTGGCACAATATTTGCTCTTTTCCAATCAAGCGGGACTCTGCTCTCCTTGAGTGAACTCTCAATTACACTATGTAATTTTTCTGCTAGCTGGTTACTGCACTCTTTCATTATCCAGTTCGACACTCCATCTGGACCCGGGACTTTTCTCACATCTTGGCTTTCCATTAGCCTTTTTACTTCTATTACGTCTACTTTTATGTCTTCCATTATATTTTCTTTTGCTATTATATTTTTCGTTTTAAATTCACTTTCTCTTGTAAATACAGTCTGTAAGCACTTATTCATCACCTCGGCCTGTTGTAATGCATCTTCATACACTATGCCTTCTACCTTCAGCTTATCTATTCCTTCCTTGTTTTTCATTTTTCCATTAATATATCTATAGAAAAGTTTCGGTTCATTCTTACATTTTTCTATTATATTCCTCTCATAGTTACTTTCTTCTTCTCTTCGGATTCTTACATATTCATTCCTAGTTGTTTTGTACTTCTCCCAAAGGTTGCTGCCACCTTTTTTCCTCAACTATTCCATGTTTTTTCTCTTTCTAGTCTTGCTAATTCACATTTTCTGTTAAACCATTCATTTTTCTTCTTATCTCTGATAACTATCCTTGGAACATAACTATTTATTCCTTCGGTGTAAATTCGGATGAACTCATCCCATTTTTTCTGGGTACTCGTTGCTGCATGGAAATTACTCCAGTCTGTCTCTCCGAAGAATGTTCTTAATCCGTCAAAGTCTGCTTTTCCATAATTGTATCTTCCTTTTTTATGTTCTTCTTTTCTCCCCTCCTTTTTGCTATCATTTATTTCAAATTCAATAAGTACATGGTCGCTCTTTCCAAGTGGGCACTGATAATTCACTTTTTTTTTTTTTTTTTTTTTTTACATCACAGGGAACTGGCCAAGGGCACAACAAAAAAGGGTAACACAAAGCCCACTTAGTTGCCAGTCCCTATAAAGAAGACAGTAAGAGAATAAAATAAAAACAAAGGGGTAGGCCAATTTAGTTCGGGAGGTGTCTTGTTACTCTTCTTTTGAAAAGATTTAAGTCATAGGAAAGTGGAAAAATAGAAACAGGAAGAGAGTTCCAGAGTTTACCAGTGAAAGGGATGAAAGATTTAAGATACTGATTAACTCTTGCATTAGGAAGATGGACAGAATAGGGATGGGAATGAGTAGAAAGTCTTGTGCAGCGAGGCCGTGGGAGTGGGGGAGGCATGCAGTTAGCAAGCTCAGAAGAGCAGTGAGCATGAAAATAACGGTAGAAGAGAGCAAGAGAAGCAACCATTGCGGCAGTGATTTAAAGATGAAGACAGTCAGTCAGAGGAGAGGAGTTGATGAGACGAAAAGCTTTTGACTCAACCCTGTTTAGGAGAGCTGTATGAAAATGGATCCTCCCCAAACATGTGAGACATACTCCATACATGGGCGGATAAGGCCCCTGTAGAGAGCAAGCAATTGGGAGGGAGAAAAAAAAGGACGCAGACGCCACAGCACACCTAACTTCTTAGAAGCTGTTTTAGCAAGAGATGAGATGTGAGATTTCCAGTTCAGATTTTTAGTAAAGGATAGTCCTAGAATGTTCATTGTAGAAGAAGGAGACAGTTGAGTGTCCATTGAAGAAGAGGGGATAGTTACTGGTAGGTTTTGTCGAGTAGATAGGTGAAGAATTGGGTTTTTGAGGCATTGAACAAAACAACGTTTGCTTTGCCCCAATCAGAAATAATAGAAAGATCAGAAGTTAGGCGCTCGGGTGGCAATCTCTCCGTGAATCACTTAGTTCCTGTTGAGTTGGACGTTTAATGAACGACATTGAAAAATGCAGGGTAGAATCATCAGCGTAGGAGTGGATAGGGCTTGAGTTAGACTTAGAAGATCATTAATGAATAATAGAAAGAGAGTGGGTGATAGGACAGAACCCTGGGGAACACCACTATTGATAGATTTAGGAGAAGAACATGTCCGTCTACAGTAGCTGCAATAGAACGGTTTGAAAGGAAACTAAAAATGAAGTTACAGAGAGAAGATACAAACCGAATGAGGGTAGTTTGGAAATTAAAGATTTGTGCCAGACTCTATCAAAAGCTTTTGATATGTCAAGGCAACAGCAAAAGTTTCAAACGCGATACCTGTCCCCTGCCAAACTGGTTTAGCTTTAACCCCCTTTCAATTCATGGTCTGCTGAAAAAAAGGGGTGAAAATTAAGGGAAATTTGGGAAAAGGAAAAAAATTTTGGGAATTTGGGCCTTCCTTTTTGGGTTTTTCCCTTTGGGTTTTTTCCTAAAGGGCCCTTGCCCTTTAACTTATTAAAACCTAAAATTTTTTTTTTTTTCCCTCACTTATTGAAATAAAAAGAAGTTAAAATTTTCATACTTATTTCTTAGTCGGTGTTAAATTCGGGGGATCAAGTTATTTAAGAAAATTCTTTTCTTTCTGTCATGCTTTTGTTTCCCATTCCCCCAAAAACTCACTTGACACCGTTTTGTTTTCTTTTGGGCCCTCTAGTCACCCACCTTTAAACCCTTTTTTTTTTAAACAAAAAACCGTTTCAGTCATACACCTCATTCGCCACATAGCTTTTTCCCCTTTTTATTCAAACTTTTTGCGTGGCCCTTAAATTCCAGAAAAAATAAAAATATTTTTATTTTAAAATTTTAAAATAATTTATATATATATATATATAAAATTTTATATATATATAATATAAAATATATATATATTTTATGACTTTTTTTTTTTCGCCGAACCCCTTTTTCCCCTCTTTCTGGCCCCAACTCTTAACTGTTGATGAGGTGGTTTTTAAGAGAGCGGGTTTTTGATAGAGAAGGTAAAGGAGTGGGATGTTGGATCTCTAACCCAAATGCGATTTTTTTTTCCTTTAAATATTCAAAAAAAAAAAAAAAAAATTCATTTTCCTGAAAACGGTTTGAAGTTCCCAAACTCGGCAACCTGGGGACCAGCGCCCGACCCCGAGAAAGGGAATTTTTCCCGACTTTTAGAAGTAGGTATATTAAGGGGGAAAAAAGCATGAAAATCAAAAAGTACACAAAAAAAACAGTGTGGGTACAAAAACCTAACAGTAAACAACCCCATGAAAAATTAACAAAAAAACAAATCGGCGGGAGAAACCAAGCGGCCCTAGTGTGGTGGCCCAAAAAAGGGGGCCCGCCCCCAAGCAACTAGGGCCCCCGGGGTTTTTTGGGGGTGTTCTGAAAGGTTTTTGAAAAACCCAAAGAACCATAGCCGATTTTTTTGGGTTTTTTCCCCCGGAGCTTGGGATGCCGATTTTGGGGAACTTCAACCTGTCCCACCAGCGATTTTTTACTTTATTTTTTGGTTTAATAAAAGGGAGGGTCCCGAAAAAAATACAGCCAGTTAGGTTCCACCTGGCATACCGTAAAGCGAAATCTCGTAAAACGAAACACAAATAATGGTAAAAATATGGGTTTTGGGGGTTTCCAAAAACCCCCTAAATTATAAAAAAAATAAAAAAAAATAAAAAAAAAAAAAACTTTAAAGCTAAAATAAACTATAGAAAACACTTTAAACTCTAAAATTGGGGCCCTTTATACCAAAACCACTGCACCACCACCACCACCCCAAAACAGGGGAATTAAAGGTGTGCCGGAAACTGTAGGACAGAGCCAAAAAAAGTCACAATAACCCCACTTTAAGGGAAATCAGCAAATCCCCTAATGTGGGATCACAAGGCACAATACATCCCAAGCAAACAAAGACGTTTTGAAAAACTTTTGGGGGGACGCCGGGGTGAAAACTAGCCCAAAACCGGAGGAGGGGGTAGGGTTAGGTAAGGGAAAAGGGGAGGGGTGCAAAAAGACCTCTTCCACTGCCCAAAAAACCCCGTCTCTGTGCATCTGAATCATTTTTACATTGTCCATGGTTTTGTAAATTTTTTGTAGGCCACATTGTTGTACCGAGCCCCAAAAATTATAAAAATTTTTGCCCTTAAAACCCGTCGGGAAAACCTATTTCAGCCAAAATAAGGTTAAATATAGGTTTTGCAAAAAATTTTCCCAAAACAAAATGTGTGGGAAAAAGGAAAGAAAACAGGGCGAAAAGGGAAATAAATTTGGCCCAAAAATTTTTAAAATTTCGTCTCTTAAAAATCATTGTCCAACAAAGCGAAGCGAGCTTTAAAGCATTTATGCTAAAATTTGTAAATATATTGTCCCCGGGGCGACATTAGTCCATTGGAAAGGAAAGGTAGTGAATTTGGAAATAAAATGGGGTTCGTACCCTTTTCACAACAACAGTTTTTGGGCCATCGCCGAGAGGCAGGCCGTTTTGTGTTGGCCCCCATATAACAACCACTATAACCTTGTTTCTAATGCTGTTATAAGTGTTTTTATTTGGGTTAGCGTGGGGGGTTTTTTAAAATATAATGGGGTTTTAAAGGGGGGTTGTGGGTTTGGGGTTTTTAAATATCCCTTTTCAGTGTGGGGTACAGAAAAGGAGGAAAAAGAACAATTATAAAATACCACCACCCCCAAACCATCGATTGATTATCGTAAAAACTTAGGAAAAAATAAAAATAAAAGTTGAAAATGACTTTAAAATTTTTAGTAAAAAAAATTTTTAAATTTTTATTTTAGTAAATAACTTGGGTAATTTTACCACCCCAGTTTGAATGTCGAAAGCTTTTGGGATTTTCGATCCCCCGAAAATTTATTGAAAATAGACCCTAATTTAAACACTTTTTCCCCCCGTATCTCGAAAAATTTTCTCGTAAAAGGGGAATTGCTCTCAAATTAAACCGGGAAAAAAAACCTTTTTTCCCGGAAATTAAATTTACAAAAAAAATAACTTTTCTTACAGTAAATTTAATTTTTTGGGGTTAAACAGCCTTGGTGATTTTTGGAAAATCCCGGGGAACAGTTTTTTAAAGGCAACAAAGGGGGGGGTAAAATTGACTTTAACGGGCCCCCCCCCAACGGTTTTAAAAAGTTAACCAAGAGTTCCTGGGGGGGGTTTTGGTTTTTTTTTTTTTTTTTTCGGGCCGGGGAAAGCTTCGTTTTGGGCTACACGGGGAAAATTTCAAAAGGGCCCGGATTAAGGGGGTTTAAAGGGCCCCAATTTCCCAAACCCACAGCTTTTTTTTCCAACAGGGGTTTACACGGGAGTATAAACACTCCCGAATGAAAATGGCGGAGGGTGAGTGCAGTACGTTTAGCGGCATTTTCCCCACCCCACAGCTTTTTTCCAACAGCTATACACAGAGTTTTAAAAACCGGAATAAAATGGCGGAGGGGGGAGTGGGTACTTTTTAAAGCGGAAAAAAGTTCCCAACCCAACCCCAGCCTGTTTTTCCCCAAAAAAAAATAATCACAGGAGGAAAAAAACGGCGAATTGGGCAAATGGCGGAGGGTGAGTCCCCGTACGTTTAGCGGCAGTTCCCCCCCACAGGGGGTTTCCAACAGTTTTTGGAATACACAGAGTGTTAAACACTGTCGAATGCAAATGGGGGAAAGGGTTAGGGGGAAAGTCCAGTAAATTATGGGGACAGTAAAAAAAATGGGGGGTGGTTTTTTTTTTGGGGGCTGGAACAAAAATTAAGGGTTTTATTTTTTAAAATTTTTAATTTTCCCAAAGGGGGAAAAAAAGTGATTTGAAAAATACAAAACCCAAATTTTGAGTTTAACGGCCAATCAATAAACCCTAAGTAAAACCGTAAGCCAGGTAAACCACTGAAAACTATAAATAAAAACGCACCCGGGATATTTAGTAATTTTTTTAACCTTTATAAAAAAAAAATTTTGGTTTGAAAATAAAATGAAAGGAAGGGTTAAAATGTTTTCTACTGGCTATCCCCTTCCCCTTTTCAAACCATAACCCAAAAAAATTCCATTCGAGGTTGGTGGGGGAATACGGTTTATCCCCGGGTACCCTGTACTGTTTCCCTTTAATAACCATATGTTTTGAAAATTGGGGTTAGCAATTTTTTATTTTTGAGTGTGTTTTTGTTTTATCAAAACCAAATTTTGGTTTTTCCTTAAAATTTCTTTTTTCGACGGGAACTGCCCATGACCCGGGGAACCAACCCGGGGGGCCCAAAACTCCCTTTCCCGCGGGAAAGGTTTAAGGGAAGAGGTAAGGAGAGGAGGGGAAAAAAAAAAATTTTTTATATATATATATTTTATATATATATAAAATTTTTCCTTTTTCCCAAAATTTCTGGATTGCGTGCATTTACATTCTATAAGGGCCCGGTTCATAATTAATTGAATCGGCTTTTTAAAAAAAACCTAAAAATGGGCCCCAAACTGTTTTTTAAATATAAAAAAAACTAATGCAAAACGTTAATGCTTTTTCAAGGGGAAAGGGAAAATTTTTGTTTACCTTAGACTTTTGTGGGTGTGGCAAAAAACCGTTGTATCAAAACTTTTTTATTTGGGTGATAAAAAATTTTAAAGTTCAAGGGTTTTGGGCCAACAACAATAATTCGTGAAAATTTTTTCATAAAACAAGTATTATAACTCATGAGAATGAAGATAAAACATCATAGCTAACAAAAAGACCACGTTTTTTTTAGTATAAATTTACCATAAAAGCTTAAAATTTGAAATTATTTATACATGCACACCTCAAAACCGTGAAACTCACTGCTCCCAACGCCTAAACACGGGGCCCACGCCATTTTTCCACCACAGCTTAGACTTGCCGCCAACCAAAATTCGGGTCACCCCACCCCCATGCCCAAAAACCGGGTTTTACTTTATAGCCGGAAACCAACGCCAAAAACCCCAAAAGGGGAACGGATAAATCTATGTGATAAATGCATCATCTTTTTACATTAAAATCTCTTTTAGAGGGGGTTAGTTATATTTAAAAGTCTATATAGTAAACTATAAAATTAATTTAAACCGGGGGGTGTGTGTGTGGGGTTGTATTTTGGTGTGTTTTGTTGGTGTGGTGTGTTGTGGGGTTGGTTTTGTGTGGTGTTTTTTTATTTCCCTAGGGGGGTAAATACAGGGAAAAAGAGCTAGGCTCGTACTGCCCCCGTCTAAAAATCTACTATTACCCCGGGTTTTGCCTTTGGGAAGTCCTGAAAAATTTTTTTGCTTAAATCACTTTTGTGCAAAAAATGGGTTCCAGGCTTCTTTTTGCTTCAAATTACGGGAAGCTGTATTTTTTTATTTTCCCTTTCTTCCCCTTTTGGGTTCCTTTTTCCAATTTCTTTCTTTTGAACCCTCTTGTATTTTTCTGTCCGTCCCACACAAACAGATCATTTCATAAATTTTTCCAACCCTTTTATGTTTCTATCACTGCTAAAATTCTCCCCTTTCTCTTTTTTTTAAAGTTTTGGAGTTTTAAGCCCTTGGGAAAAGCTTTTTTTCATATTTTTAAATTCTCAGGTTGGAGCCTTTTTGTGGCTGCTCTTTTTTATTCTCTCAATCTTCCTTATACCCTTTTTTTTTATGTGGTGCCCAAAAACATTTGCCCCCTATTCCAACCTTGGTCGATCAAAATAATGTTATCAATTTCTTGATCATCTTTAATCCAGTATTTAAAATGCTATTCTTATTTCCTCGGGCAAAGGTATGTATTCCTGGGGGATCTTGTTTATATGTTTCCCTCAGGTGAAAAATTGCCCTTTTAATCCATATTTTCCCAGATTTTTTTTTCGCCCTTTGTTTTGATTACCCATTCTTTTCCCCTTTCGAATACTTTCCTCTTGTCCTTTTTTGTTTACGGGCCCATTTCCACACTTTACACTTTTTGGAATTAAACTCCATTCCCATATTTGACTCCATCGGGAAAATTTTTTCTAGATCCTTTTAACCCCTTTCAAAAGCCCCTCTTTCCCTTTCTATTTTTCCCTTTGGGAAATTTTACATCTTTAAACGAATAAACTCATATAACTGTTTACCCTTTCCCCTTGCCCTTTATCATTTACATAGCCCCAAGAAAAATCACGGGGGCCCAATACTATTTTTGAGGAACTCCACTTACCCCAAAACTGCACCTTTCTGATTTTTTGATTTTTTAAATTTCTGTTCTCATCTCTCTGTTCCCAAAAAAGTTTTCCATCCACTTCAGAAAACCCTTAAAATCCCCTAATGTTTAGTTTTCCAGAGCATTCTTATAAGGTACCTTGTCAAATCCCTTTCTATTGGGGTCCAATTTAAATCCCCAACCCGCCCCCAACCCCCTTTTCCTGTTTTAACCATCGATCATTTCCCGAGTAAAAAAAAAGGGGGGGGGGGCTAAATTAGTTTTTGGTTGAAACAGGACTTTCCCTTTTCCCTTCTAAACCAAACCCTGGCCCCCGCAAGTGTTTTTGGGTCTTTTCCAAATTTTTCAACCTTTCTGCCCTTCAAAATTTTTTCACACTTTTTTTGGCCACACACTTGTTAATGATACTGGCCTTTTAATTTTAAAGGGGGTTCTTCTTTGCCCACCCCCTTTTGGAAGGGGGCACAATATTTGCTCTTTTCCAATCAAGGGGGACTCTGCTCCCTTTAGTAAAATTTCTCAATTACCTATTTTAATTTTTCTGCTAGCTGGTTTTCTGCACTCTTTTTATTATCCAGTTTCCCCAAAACTCCATCTGGACCCGGGGGCTTTTTTTTACATCTTGGCTTTCCCCCCACCTTTTTAAATTTATTCCCTCTACTTTTATGTCTTCCCCTTATAATTTTTCTTTTTTCTATTATATTTTTCGTTTTTTAAAAATTTATTTTTTTTCTTTTAAAAACCCGGGCTGGGAAGCAAAATTATTAAACACCTCGGCCCCCGTTGTAATGCATCTTCCCAAAACTATGCCCTACCCTTTAGGGTTATCTAATTCCTTCCTTGTTTTTCATTTTCCATTAATATATCTTAGAAAATTTCGGTTCATTCTTTCATTTTTCTATTTTATTCCTCTCCTAGTTACTTTCTTCTTTCTCTTCGGGTTTTTTTACATAAATTCCTTTCCCAGTTTTTTTGTACTTCTCCCAAAGGGGTTTCCCGCCACCTTTTTTTTCCTCAACTTTCCATTTTTTTCATCTTTTTAAAATCTTTCTTTTTTACATTTTCTGTTTTAAAACCCTTTATTTTTTCTTTTCTCGATAAATAAACCCTTTTAAACATAAACCCATTTATTCCTTCGGTTTAAATTCGGATGAAAATCATCCCATTTTTTTCCCGGGGACCGGGGCTGCATGGAAATTAAAATCCAGTTTTGTCTCTCCGAAAAAAATGTTTTTCTTAAAACCGTCCAAAATCTTCTTTTCCCCCAAAAATTTTTTAAACTTCCTTTTTTTTTGTTCCCTTTTTTTCTCCCCTCCTTTTTTCTATCATTTATTTTAAATTCAATAAGTACATGGTTTGCTCCTTTTCCAATGGGCCCCTGTAATTCACTTTTTTTTTTTTTTTTTTTTTTTTTACATCACAGGGGAAACGGGCCCCAAAAGGGCCCCAACAAAAAAGGGTAACAAAAGGGCCCCTTTGGGTTTCCAGTCCCTATAAAGAAGACCCGTAAGAGAATAAAATTTAAAAAAAAAGGGGTGGGCCCAAATTTTGTTGGGGGGTGTTTCCCCTTTTTACTCCTTTTGAAAAATTTAAATCAAAAGGAAAGTGGAAAAATAGAAACAGGAAGAGAGTTCCAGAGGTTTTTCCCGTGAAAGGGGGGTGAAAATTTTTAAAATTACTGATTTAAATCTTGGGATTAGGAAGATGGCCCGAAATAGGGGAAAATTTTGGGAAAGAGTAGAAACGTCTTGGCAAAAACGAGGGCCGGGGTGGGAAGTTGGGGAGGCATGCAGTTAGCCCAAACTAAAGAGCATGGAGCCCTGAAAATAAAAGGTAGAAAAAGAGCAAGAGAAAGCAACCTTGGGGGGGCAGTGATTTAAAATTTAAAACAGTCAAATCAGAGGAGAGGGGTTGATGAGACGAAAAAACTTTTGACTCAACCCCCTGTTTGGAGAGCTGTTTTTTTTGAAAATGGTCCTCCCCAAAAAATGTGAGCATACCCCCAACATGGGGGGGATAAGGGCCCCCGTAGAGAGCAAGCAATTGGAGGGAGAAAAAAAAAGGGCGCAGGGCGCCACAGCACAAAAAAACTTCTTAGAAGCGTTTTAGAAAGAGTGAAAAAGTTGAGATTTCCCGTTTTAGGGTTTTTTTGTAAAGGATAGTCCTTTAAAAGTTCATTTTAGAAGAAAGGGGACCGTTGATGTCCCCTTTAAGGGAAAAGGGGATTTTTACTGGGAGGGTTTTTTTCGAGTAGATTTGGTGAAGAATTGGGGTTTTTTGGGAATTGAAAAAAAAACAACCCTTTGCTTTGCCCCCAAACAAAATAATAGAAAGATTTGAATTAGGCGCCGGGGGCATATCTCCCGTGAATCACTTTGTTTTGGGGTTGGGGTTTGGGCGTTTTAAAGAACGACTTTTAAAAATGCAGGGTAGAATCATAGCGTAGGAGTGGATTTGGGCTTTAGTTAGACTTTTGAAGATAAATTAAGGAATAATGAAAGAGAGTGGGTGATAGGACCCGAAAACCCCGGGGAACACCAAATATTGATAGATTTTGGAGAAGAAAAAATGTCCGTTTCCATAACTGCAAATTTTGAACGGTTTGAAAGGGGAAAATAAAAAATTTAAATTTCAGAAAAGAAGGATCAAACCGAATGAGGGTATTTTTGGAAAATTTAAAAATTTGTTTCCAGACTCTATCAAAAGCTTTTTTAATGTCAAGGGGAACAGCAAAAGTTTCACCGAAAAACCCCTTTAAAGGGGGATGACAAAATTCAGTTTAGGAAAGATAGAAGGGTTTGGGCCGTAGACGCCCTTTACGGAAACCGTACTGCCGATTTAATAAGCAATTTGACTTTACTAATTACTTTTCCCGTTCTTCCCCAAACGGCCCTTTGTAGGTTAGTCCCTTTTTGGTTTTTTTTCGCTATTTTCTGAAAACTTGTGTTCTCTTTAATCCATGAGGGCAGGGGTGTTATTCATTACCAAATCCAAAAATTTTACCACCCCAAAGGTTTTCTCCTCCTTTGAAAATACTTTTCTTCCCAGCCCAAAAGTCTTTGCAGTTAAAAACTCCCATCAAAATTAAAGTTCTCACAGTTTTTTTATCGTATTCCCTTTAAAAAATTTGCTTGTTTTCTCTTTTCCAAAGTCCCCCCATACTCTTCTCTCCCCCGGAATTTTTTTTAGGTGGAAAAGTATAGATTACTAAGTCCCCTTTCTCCTTTTTTTATTACCAAAATCTACCTTCAACACCCCGGCCATTTTCCCTTTTCCTTTACCCACATTTCCCACTACCACATCCTTTTCCCTTGTTTTAAAACCCAAATTTCACCACCTCCCTTTTTTTCTGGTTTTGTTTCTCCTCCTACATTTTTATTACCCCCCCCCAACTGGCACATCCCCAGAATCACTCAGGGTTGTTTCTTCTAGACCTAAAAGGTTTTGGTTTCTTGGTCCTTTAGGTAATCATTGGGGTTTTTGTGTGGGTCTGTTTCAAAAAAGAGAGAGAGAGAGGGAGGGGAGAGAGAGGAGAATATTATAATCTAAAGAAAAATTCCAGAGAATAAATTTAAAGGGTTAAGAAAATTTGGGGAAACTGTTTACATGATTTAAAGAATACCAACCCGCCTATATGAGACTGTCAGTAAATGTCAAATAAATTGTAAATAAAAGCTTTTTAGGGTTTTAATTTTGCTTACTTGTGTGTTCTGTGCCACAGAGCAACCTGACCCACTTGGCCCCCGCCCGGAGCACGTTTCCTGGGAAACGGAAAAACGGGGTTTCCAAAAGGGGCCCTTCGACCTTCGGACAAAAAAGCACAGCATTGTGGGTAAACAGGGCAACCCAGGAGGGCCTTTTTTGGGGCTTTTACTCCCGGGGCCCAGTGGCCGAATTTACCCAAGGCCGGGGCACGGTTTATTTTTCCGCTCCGACCCCCCTTCAAAATATACCACCAAAAAGGCCCCGAGTACCGTTCAAGAGGACCATCAAAAAATGGGCTTTCCCAAAGGGGTAGACATAAGGTTTTTTTAGAAAAATTTTTGTAGTGTTCAGGGGGATGCATTGTGAGAGTCTAGTGGTAAAATTTTCCCCTTTTTCTAATACACTGTTTCATGGGGTAGGGTTTTCCCGTGAGTATAGCTGGTTTTTTTTTATTTTTTTTATACACTTATAAAACTTTGTTTCGTTTTTTGAAAAAATTTAAAAAGTTTTTAAAATTTTTCCCAAAAAACCCTTTTTTTATTCTTTTTTAGGGGGAACCTTTTTCATTTTTTTTTTTTTTTTGGGGGTGTGTGTGAAATTGCATGTTTAGGGGGGACTCAATTCTGGAACTACCCTGATTGAGGAAAAAAAATGATGAGAAATAATTTTTTCATCAAAAAAAAAACCACTGCATTACACGCCTGAAATTTCTTTTAAATTTGTTTCCGTCCAATCTAATGTAACATTCTTTAAAAATTTTAAAATAGTTTTTTCGAAAGGGCCAAAAATGGGGGGTACCTTTTTAAAGGGCGAGTTTTTTTTGTTAGAATTTTTTTTTATAGACATGATACTCCTATGGGAGAAAAAAATTTTCCGAATACCCGTATAATAACCTATTTGGTTTTTTTATTTTTCACATTATTGTTGATTTTTTTTTTAAAGTTGTTTAAAAAAGCAAAACTCCTGAAAAAGGCCTCTCTGGTTTTTTATGTCACTTTCCCTATTATTGGGCAAGCTTAAGGAAAGGAGGTACCCCGTGGTTTTTTAAACATAAATACACACAAACCTCGTTTTTCCGGAAATAATAGGGGGGAGCACAGGGGGGGAACCCCAAAGGTTTCCGGGGAAACGCAAAAATTTCCCATGCCCCAAATTTTTTAAAATTTTTTAAATTTTTTTTTTTTTATAATCACAAAAAACGGCCAAAGGGGACAAAAAAAAATGGGTAAAAAAAAAAGCCCGCTTAGTTGGGCCCGTCCCTATGGGGAAAAAAGACAGTAAGAGAATAATAAAAAAAAAAACCCCCATTACCCACCCCCCGGGACGTTTTTCCCACTCTAGTATTTTCTGTCCGGCAACCCCCCAATATCAAAATACCCCGTCGCGGACTTTTAAAGTCCCCTGAGCATGCTTTCCACCTGGCGGGAGGGAAAAAAAAAAAGAAAATGTTTTAATATTCCCCCAAGAGACGTTCGGCACCAAGGGGGATTGGGGGGTAAGGGGGCTAAAAAGGAAAGGGAGGGCAAGGGGAACATTGGAGTGTCGTGTGCCCCAAAAAGTAAAAAATACGAACCCGCCCTTTAGCATGCTGCCACCTGGCGGGAGGGGGAGCAGAAAAATATTCAAAAGTCCTTTAAGAGACTTCTTGCAGTCAGGGGGCTAACGGGGGCAGGCAGGTGAACCGTGAGTGTCGTGTGCCCAAATTTTAAAAAAATCGACCGCCCGAGATGCTGCCACCCGGTTGGAGGCGCGGACACGACCAGGGGTGACAGGAAGGGGCTTGGGAAACCCCCGGACAACTTTGTCAATTTTCGAACAAAGGGCCAAAGGGATTTCAACCCCTTTTAAAAAAAAAAAAAAATTGTAATTGGGGCCGGGGCCTGACTTCCCCCCGGGCCTCAGATTTTTTTCCGGCAAAAACCGATATCCGGGAAAAGGAGGTCCGGGGAAATCGAGCTTTTTGGTATTTGAAAAATTTGAAAATTTTTTAAAAGCACCTTTCAACACCGGGGGTTTTCCCTAGAGGTTTGGAAAGGTCTGCGTTAATTTTCCCCTTTACGGGAAATTTTAAATGAACCCTTTCGGGGGGAAAAGGGGTTTTAATGCCTTTTGCAAAAGGGCCCGTTGTCGGCGGGGTAAACGCTCCCCCACTAGTTCAAAACCCTCCTTTTAGCTTCCCTGAAAAAAACTACGCGTTCCCCGCGCAGCGCGGGGGAAAATGCGTCACACAGGGAAACATTGGCCCTGCACAAACCCCCACCCCTTTTAAAGCCCCATCAGCTGGGACCCAGGGCCCAAACTGTACATCAAAAAAGGCCAAAGGTGGGGTAGTTTTTAAATTTTGTTTTGAGGGAAAATTTTGTAGCGGCTTTTCCCCGCGTTCACCACCCTGGTCCAGTCAAGTTCCATTACCGTTCCAAAAGGGTGGAAAGATGCTTTTGCGAAAAAAAAATCGAGACTGGCCCCGTCCCCATTCCTCGTTTCCTATTGGCAGGGGGACGGTGGGCCCGGTCCTGCCGGGCCAGGGGGAAAAGAAAACATTTTTAAAAAACACGGTTTTATTTTTCTTGACTTCTCAAAAGGGAAGTTTTAAATTGGCAGGGATGATTATGAAAAAAAAAATTTAAATTTTGAAATTTCATTTAAAATTTTCCGTTAAAACACTTATCTATTAAATCGCCACTGGGGGGGACTAATGTCCGGGGGAAAAGAGGGCAAAAATAAAACCAAGTCTGTAAGCACTTATTCATCACCTCGGCCTGTTGTAATGCATCTTCATACACTATGCCTTCTACCTTCAGCTTATCTATTCCTTCCTTGTTTTTCATTTTCCATTAATATATCTATAGAAAATTTCGGTTCATTCTTACATTTTTCTATTATATTCCTCTCATAGTTACTTTCTTCTTCTCTTCGGATTCTTACATATTCATTCCTAGTTGTTTTGTACTTCTCCCAAGGTTGCTGCCACCTTTTTTCCTCAACTATTCCATGTTTTTTCTCTTTCTAGTCTTGCTATTTCACATTTTCTGTAAACCATTCATTTTCTTCTTATCTCTGATAACTATCCTTGGAACATAACTATTTATTCCTTCGGTGTAAATTCGGATGAACTCATCCCATTTTTTCTGGGTACTCGTTGCTGCATGGAAATTACTCCAGTCTGTCTCTCCGAAGAATGTTCTTAATCCGTCAAAGTCTGCTTTTCCATAATTGTATCTTCCTTTTTTATGTTCTTCTTTTCTCCCCTCCTTTTTGCTATCATTTATTTCAAATTCAATAAGTACATGGTCGCTCTTTCCAAGTGGGCACTGATAATTCACTTTTTTTTTTTTTTTTTTTTTTTACATCACAGGGAACTGGCCAAGGGCACAACAAAAAAGGGTAACACAAAGCCCACTTAGTTGCCAGTCCCTATAAAGAAGACAGTAAGAGAATAAAATAAAAACAAAGGGGTAGGCCAATTTAGTTCGGGAGGTGTCTTGTTACTCTTCTTTTGAAAAGATTTAAGTCATAGGAAAGTGGAAAAATAGAAACAGGAAGAGAGTTCCAGAGTTTACCAGTGAAAGGGATGAAAGATTTAAGATACTGATTAACTCTTGCATTAGGAAGATGGACAGAATAGGGATGGGAATGAGTAGAAAGTCTTGTGCAGCGAGGCCGTGGGAGTGGGGGAGGCATGCAGTTAGCAAGCTCAGAAGAGCATGAGCATGAAAATAACGGTAGAAGAGAGCAAGAGAAGCAACATTGCGGCAGTGATTTAAAGATTGAAGACAGTCAGTCAGAGGAGAGGAGTTGATGAGACGAAAAGCTTTTGACTCAACCCTGTTTAGGAGAGCTGTATGAGTGGATCCTCCCCAAACATGTGAGACATACTCCATACATGGGCGGATAAGGCCCCTGTAGAGAGCAAGCAATTGGGAGGGAGAAAAAAAAGGACGCAGACGCCACAGCACACCTAACTTCTTAGAAGCTGTTTTAGCAAGAGATGAGATGTGAGATTTCCAGTTCAGATTTTTAGTAAAGGATAGTCCTAGAATGTTCATTGTAGAAGAAGGAGACAGTTGAGTGTCATTGAAGAAGAGGGATAGTTATCTGGTAGGTTTTGTCGAGTAGATAGGTGAAGAATTGGGTTTTTTGAGGCATTGAACAAACAACGTTTGCTTTGCCCCAATCAGAATAATAGAAAGATCAGAAGTTAGGCGCTCGGGTGGCATCTCTCCGTGAATCACTTAGTTCCTGTTGAGTTGGACGTTAATGAACGACTTGAAAAATGCAGGGTAGAATCATCAGCGTAGGAGTGGATAGGGCTTTGAGTTTAGACTTAGAAGATCATTAATGAATAATAGAAAGAGAGTGGGTGATAGGACAGAACCCTGGGGAACACCACTATTGATAGATTTAGGAGAAGAACAATGTCCGTCTACAGTAGCTGCAATAGAACGGTTTGAAAGGAAACTAAAAATGAAGGTACAGAGAGAAGGATACAAACCGAATGAGGGTAGTTTGGAAATTAAAGATTTGTGCCAGACTCTATCAAAAGCTTTGATATGTCAAGGCAACAGCAAAAGTTTCACCGAAAACCCCTAAAGGAGGATGACAAGATTCAGTTAGAAAGATAGAAGATCGCCAGTAGATCGCCCTTTACGGAGACCGTACTACTGCGATCAGATAGAGCAGATAGACTTTACTAATTACTTCCAGTTCTTTCGTCATTAGTAGGTCTAGTCTTGATGGTTCTTCGCTATCTCTGAATCTTGTGTTCTCTTTAATCCACTGAGTCATGATGTTATTCATTACCAAATCCAACAATGTACCACCCCATGAGTTTTCTCCTCCTTCAGTATACTATTCTTCCCAGCAAACGTCTTTGCAGTTAAAATCTCCCATCAAAATTATGTTCTCACAGTTTTCTATCGTATTCTTTAAACATTTGCTTGTGTCTCTTATCATGTCTCCATACTCTTCTCTCCCCCGGAATTTGTCTTAGGTGGAACGTATACGATTACTAAGTCTCTTATTCTTCTTCTTTTTTCATCTACCAAACTCTACCTTCAACACTCGGCCATTCCTTCTCCTTTCTCCACATTCCTACTACCACATCCTTCCTTGTTAACACCATTACACCACCTCCCTTTTTTCTGGTTTCTGTTTCTCCTCCATACATTTATATTACCCTCCCCAACTGGCACATCCTCAGAATCACTCAGCTTCGTTTCTACTAGACCTATATTCTGGTTTCTTGGCTCCTCAGGTAATCATTGTGTTTGTGTGTGTGTCTGTTCAAGAGAGAGAGAGAGAGAGAAAGAGAGAGAGAGAGAGAGAATATTATAATCTCATGAATATTCCAGAGAATAACTTTATGATTAAGAATTGGGAATACTGTTTACATGATTGATGAATACCACAGCCTATATGAGACTGTCAGTAAATGTCAATAAATTGTAAATAAAAGCTTTCATGTTTGATTAGCTTACTTGTGTGTTCTGTGCCACAGAGCAACCTGACCCACTTGGCCCCGCCGCGAGCACGTGCCTGGGATCGGAAAACGGGTACCAGTGTCCCTTCGACCCTTCGGACAACAGCACAGCAGTGTGGGTAGAGCAGGGCAACCCAGGAGGCCTTTCCGGGTCTCTACTCGGGCACAGTGGGGCCGAATTTACCAAGGCGGACACGGTCATCTTCCGCGCCGACCTCTTCAACTATACCACCAGAGGCGCGAGTATCCGTTCAAGAGGACCATCAAATATGACTCCAAGTGGCTAGACAGTAAGTTTATTAGAAAATCTTGATAGTGTTCAGGGGGATGCATTGTGAGAGTCATAGTGGTATTTTCTTCTTCTAATACACTGTTTCAGTGAGTAGTGAGTTCCAGTGAGTATAGCTGGTAGTGTTATTTTTTTTATACACTTATAAACTTTGTTTCGTTTCTGAAAATCTAAACAGTGTAGTTTTTCAAAATGCTTTTTCTATTCTTTTTAGGGGACCTTTTTCATTTTTTTTTTTTTTTGTGTGTGTGTGAAATTGCATGTTTAGGTGACTCAATTCTGGAACTACATGATTGAGGAAAAAGATAGATGAGAATAATTTATCATCAAGAAAAAAAACCACTGCATTACACGCCTGATTACTTTTATTAGTACCGTCTAATCTAATGTAACATTCTTTAAAAGTTCAAATTAGTTTATCGAAGGTCATAATGGGCTACCTTAATGGACGAGTTTCCTGTTAGAATTTCTTTTATAGACATGATACTCCTACTGGTAGAAAATTTACCGAATATCAGTATAATAACCATATTTGTTTTCTATATTTTGCACATATATGTGTGATTTTTTTTTTTAAAGTTGTCAAAATAGCTACTACTCTGAAATGGCCTCTGCTGGTTTTGATGTCACTTTCCATATGAGGCGGCAATGCTTAAGGAAAGGAGAGTACCCCGTGGTTTATTACATAAATACACACAAACCTCGTTTTCCTGGACTAATAGGGGGGAGCACAGGTCCGGGAACCACAAAGGTCCGGGAACCGCAACATTCCGATGCCATTTATTATTTTTTATTTTTTATTTCTTTATATCACAAAGAACTGGCCAAGGGCACAACAAAAATGGGTAACACAAAGCCCGCTTAGTTGCCAGTCCCTATAAAGAAGACAGTAAGAGAATAAAAAAATAAAAAACCCACATTACCCACCCCTGGACGTTTATCCTACTCTAGTATTTACTGTCCGGCAACCACCAATATCAACTACCCCGCCGCGGACTTTTACGTCCGCTGAGCATGCTGCCACCTGGCGGGAGGCAGCAGAAAGTGTTCAATAGTCTCAAGAGACGTTCCTGCACCAGGGGCAGTGGGGGTCAGGGGACTAACTGAGGCAGTGCAGGTGAACAGTGAGTGTCGTGTGCCCAAATGTAAACAATACGACCGCTGAGCATGCTGCCACCTGGCGGGAGGCAGCAGAAAGTATTCATAGTCTCAGAGACGCTTTCTTGCAGTCAGGGGACTACACTGAGGCTGACCGGTGGAGGCGGGCCTGACAGGTGG
>JACEEZ010020407.1:160000-165000 GCA_016584305.1 Chionoecetes opilio | reverse complement strand
TATCATATGATACAGAAATGTCTGATACATTGTGTTTTCTTATGATTTAGCATAAATCCATTTTTAAGAAAATTCTGTTTTACATTACATATAGTTTCTTCAGTTTTAGCGATGAGATTCTGAAGATTATTAATAGTATCAGCATGGATAAACTGGGTATCATCAGCATATTGCATTAAAGTACATACATCTATTTCTTTAGCTAGGCCATTAACATAAACATAAAATATAATAGGGCCAAGGATTGAGCCTTGTGAAACCCCATAAGCAGTATTTAATTGATTAGATAATATGTTATTCAGATGGACAGATTGTGTAATATTATACAAGTAGCTGTTGAACCAAAAGTTATCAATATTAAGTATTGTACATTTGTTAGAAGAATCTCATGACTAACAAACACTATCAAAGGCATTTGAGAGGTTACATAAAGTCAAAATTGTAACTTTCTTGGAGCCATATTACTGACTATATTGTTTGTGATGATAGTGAGAGCAGTCTCTGTGGATTGTCTTGGGCAAAATCCGTGTTGAGTATTAGATAAAATTTTATTGGACTTTTATTGGACAAGAATTGTATAAGCTGATTGGTAACTACTTTTTCTAGTACTTCAGAGATACTAGGTAATAATTAGATTGGTCGAAAATGACTCACATTATTATCATCACCGCTTTTAAAGAGGGGAATTACAAATGTATGTTTCCAGGTTGTTGGGAAAACGCCTGTGACAATAGAAGTATTGATAATGCAAGTAATATAAAAGGCCATAACATAAAGAACATCCTTAATAGATTTCATGGGAATACCGTCAGAACCTACAGAGCTTGTTTAATTTAAACTTGTCATCGTTAGGATAACAGTTTCAGTATCTACAAGATGAGGTCTGAAACTGTTTTCAACTAAATTCACATTTGCATCATTAAGATTTGGCACGTATTCACCATGGAGGATTTCTTGAGTTTTTTCATACGTATTCTTACCAAAATTTGCCAACCAAATGACCAAAATTACCAAAATGAAAGTTAAATTCGTTGGCTTTATCGACTACGTTATCGAAGTTATCGGCCATATTATTATTTATGCGATTAGGAACAATTGCTTTAATAATTTTCCATGTCTTTGAAGTGTTACCTTTGCTTTCATGAAATTCATTATAATAATGTGTAGCTGTACCCTCCTCAATGAGGGTTTTAAACTTTTTTTTTCTCTTGTTTATATTGCTCCTGTAGGGCAATGTTATATCGATCACATTTTAGTTTTTTACGAATGTATTTTCTAAGACTCATAGCTTCCCGTATAGAGTCTTTCATCCATGGTGCAAACGGTCTTTTAATTAACACACACTTGCACACACACACACACACACACACACACGCGCACACATACTCCGCTCCCTGGGCGGAGCGGAGAAAGACGGGCTGTCTCCTTACACCCAAGCCTCTGTCCACCCAGCAGGGAATGGGTACCGGGTGTTAGTCGGGAATGTTGAACCCGCTTCCCGGGGGTGATGCTCTGGCACCTGCCGCGGCGTTAACTACAGGGGACATCTGCTCACGTGGGTGTTCCCAAGACAAAGTATATAGACTACTAACAAGTAGGAGCACGGGTGGCGCGATTTCAAGTGGTGCGCGTCCGAACGTTCTTCTCTTAAAAAGCCATTACGTCACGCGTTGAGTTATCGCCCGCCGCCCGGGCCCCGGCAGCACGGCCGCATATTTCCCAACTCCCTATGTAAGAAATGATGAGGGTTCAGTAGGATATTATTTCCCAAAGACTACTTACTCTATACTGGACTTGCTACTCGTGCCCCGCGCCAACCCGCCCATGACCAGTGGAGGCCAGTTTTGCGATTCCTGCCATTTTTTAACATCACCCCCATTTCCCTTCCTGTGGTTTATAAGTATACATGATATACTATTATCTTCGTAAAAAATTGTTCTATAATATTATCAAATAAAAAACAGAAAAATATACTACAGAAATGCCATTATAAGAGAGTGAAGAAATATGCATGAATTTAATATTCACTTAAACTCTTCGCCATTTAATATTTTGCGAGAAAACATTTTTGATGAAACATATCAATAGAAGCGGATTTTCATTAGTTTTCTATTGATATATTTCGTTTTCTGATAAATGAATTATCACCATGCATAAATTAGCGTTAACTCAAAAAATAACATCATCAATCGGTTCGGCAAGTAAAAAAGTGTTCCATGAATACAGTAGACTATCGCATATCAGTATAAATGATACACTGTTATTTTCGTAAATGTTTGTTCTATAATATTATCAAATACAAAACTGTGAAATACACTAAAGAAATGCCATTATGAGACTTAAGAAATATGCATGAACTTAATATTCACTTAACTCTTCGCCATTTAATATTTTGCGTGCAAACGTTTTACATGAAACATAGCAATAAAAGCGGAATTTTATTAGCTTTCCATTGACATATTTCGTTTTCTGATAAATGAATTAGAACCATGCATAAATTAGCGTTAACTAAAACAATTACATCATCAATCGGGTAATTTTCCCTATTGATGAGGTTATTTATTTAGTTAACGCTATATGAATAGTACTAATTCATTTATCAGAAAACGAAATATATCAATGGAAAGCTAATAGCATTCCGCTTCTATTGATGTTTCATGTAAAATGTTTTCTCGCAAAATATTAAATGGCGAAGAGTTTAAAGTAATCGTCCAGACCATTTCATCATTCCTGATTTAATGCAATCAAATCATAGCCATTAACGAGTATATCAACAATACGTCGTCACTTTTTGCATCCAGTCAGCCGTTTTTAAATAATCCGCAATCAAAATCTGCAAATTCCCCGAGTTCTCAAAACACTCCAGACGATTCGGCCAACTCAAGTTCAGGCTCGGTGACGTAGCAAAAGGCAGCGCTCTCCCCGCTAGCAGATTCACTCAGATACTCTCTCCCCTTCCTGTCTCTGTCTCTGTCTCTGTCTCTGTCTCTGTCTCTGTCCTTCCTTTCCCTTCTCTCTCTCTCTCTCTCTCTCTCTCTCTCTCTCTCTCTCTCTCTCTCTCTCTCTCTCTCTCTCTCTCTCTCTCTCTCTCTCTCTCTCTCTCCCTCCTTCCCCCTCTCTCTCTCTCTCTCTCTCTCTCTCTCTCTCTCTCTCTCTCTCTCTCTCTCTCTCTCTCTCTCTCTCTCTCTCTCTCTCTCTCTCTCTCTCTCTCTCTCTCTCTCTCTCTGAAGCATGTAGGAGAGAGGTGAAGGCAAGAGACATGTGCTCTTTAAAATATTTCTTTTCATCTGCCATATGGCCACCGTTACCTCTATCGAGTCCTAGACTGATGGAACACGGCCACAGTATAAAGGGATCAAAGGATAGTACTTATCGGATGTGGCCTCTTTTTAGCTTTATGGGAGACGGTGGCTGAGTGGTTAGCGTCTGAAATGGTGAGCTCGAGTCCCACCGGGGCAACTCTTTGGCCATTGTTATCGCGTTGGCCGGATATTTAGAATCTGGTGATAAGTATAAGCGGTGAACTTAATGTCCTGAGTTCAAGTCCCACCAAAAGCAACTCTTTCTTCCATCGTCGAGTGGCCGAAGACCATATCTAGGGTTCCAGGGTGTGGCATGAGCCTCAAATCATCACAGTTGTCATTAAAAATTCAGCTTCTGCCACCACTGGCGAGGGCTAACCATCATAACCCTCCAGTAGGACTGGATGGTATGACTGGTGTGTGAGTGGGCCCTTTCCTACTCTGAACCCTCATGAAGAAAAAAAAAGCTTAAATGCGCTATAGGCTAAAACGAAAATAAAACGAAAAAAAATATACTAATTTACCTCTTACCTCAAGATAATATAAGTAGTAAGATAAGTAATAAGATAAGTAATAGGTTAGTTCTTAGCATAATAACATTATTAGATGATTGGCAAAAGGGTAAAGTTCCTCTCTACCCCATTGTAAATGAGGAGACGTGTAGTATGTCGTTATGAATAGGAGGTAATGATTACCCCAGCTATTATAATAACTTACGCCATCACAGCCTTCTCAGGCATGATTCCCGGGTTTTGTATCCGAAGGTAGGAGTGTGTCCTGACTTTGGTTTAAATCCTTTTTCTACTGACTTTCATTTTTGGATAAACAAAAAAATCTTAATCGCCTTGGAGAAGTCAACCACATTCATAGGTAAGCCCGGGATTATCTTACCTTCTCTTCCCCCCCCCCCCTTATTGGATTTTAAGAAAAGAAAGGAATTGTAGTCATGTCGGCGTAAAGCGTAGAATTCGGAGGAGTAGCGTCCCCTCCACTTACTCAATCATTCCCGCGCTTCCGTCTACACACAGATATTTGACGGGAGAAGAAATACGAGATTCATGTGATGTCCGCCTTGTTCCCCCACCATAACCCTACTCACCACACAGTTCTCCTTTTACCTCATAAATAATGATGTAGCTCTCGAGTTTTCATAGGCTAAAGCGTTGATTTAGTTAGCATATGGATGTACCCGTGATCTACCATACAAAGTGTTATTAGTTAGGTAGTCTCATATGTTTGTGTTGGGTTGCGTATCCGGTCAAGAGATACGGCGACGTACGCCAAGCCCTTAGTCTTGTCTAGTCCAGTGACTCACACATATTGTATTAGCGATGAAAAGTGTATACCATACTGAGGACATATCGTTGGAGCAGTGTTAATAAGGAATCCCCGAGCAGCTCTGTCATATGAGACCTTAGTTTAAAATCTTGTTAAGTCAGATCGACGTCCATGTATTAGGTTTTGTTTCCGGCAACGTTATAGTAAGATGTCGATGGCCGGAAGGGTGTTGAAGGGAGTGATGGTTAGAATAATAAACTAATGCCTTACACTCGGTTATATGACAAATTTATTATCCAAAAAGGGAAATCCTAACTCTTTTTCTTAAGTAAATTGAAGGTTCTTCGGCCTTATACTCGGGGTGGTGGCAGCCAGACCACAACCTTACTTGGCAGGTAAGTTTGATCAAAACCTGACGTT
>JACEEZ010020407.1:147500-155000 GCA_016584305.1 Chionoecetes opilio | reverse complement strand
CTAGGACACAAAACAAGGAAACGGAGGGAAATAGTGTTACAGCCAGACATGGATAGAGGGGAAGGAACACACCGAGTTAGGGGGACATAGAGAGGAAATACGTCTGCCCTAGAAAAGAAAAGAAAAAGAGGAAAAGGACGAATCAATTATATAAATAAGAATCCACAGTAACAAAAATTATAGACTTAAATAAATATCAGAGAGATGAAACAATAGATCATGAGGACAGAATATACAGCATTATAAGATTAATATATAAGGATATATATATATATATACAATACATATATATAAATATTAATATATACAATATATATATTATATATAATAATATAAATATATATATATATATATATATATATATATATACAATATATATATATATATATATACAATTATATATATATATATATAATATATACATATATAATATTATATATATATATATATATATAATAAATATATATAAATATATATATATATATATATACATATATATATATTATAATATATATATATATATATAATATATATATATATATATATAATATATATATATATATATAATATTATTATAATCATATATATATATATAATTATTATATAATATTATATATATATATATATATATATATATATATATATATTATATATATATATAATATTATTATATATTATTATATATATATATATTATATATATATATATATATATATATATAATATATATATATATATATTAATATATATATATATTTGGAGGAGGCGGTGGCCGAGTGGTTAGCATCTTAGAGTGCTGAACTCAATGTCCCGAGTTCGAATCCTGCCGGGGGCAACTCTTTCAAGAGCCTGGTAGGGGAGCAGAAGGTCACGAGTTCAAGTCTCATCAAGGAGCAACTATCAAAGCCATTGTCGAGTGGCCGAAGCAACCCACATGCAGCGTATACCTGTCTGCCGATTGCGAGTGTGACGGTGGACTCTAGGGGCTGCATGCGCCTTAACTGAAGATCTGACATCACAGAAAATGCATCGGAGGACACAAGGAAGCGGTATGAGCTTCTAATCACAGGCACCACCATAAAAATCTTGCCTGAGCCACCACGGGCGAGGGCCAACTATCTCAGGTCTCAAATGAACTTCCAGAGTGTACAGTCCGAGCACTGGAGGTCATAATTTTTATGGCCTACAGGCGTTTTAGGGTCCAATGTAAAAAAAATGGCAGTGGGCCAACAGAAGGCTTGAAAAGATTCACCTTCCTACAAAAAATATGAAGAGCGTTCAAATAAACGCTTTAAACGTACTTAGCTTATCTAATCACCATCATCTTAATCATCACCGTCATCACCATTACCTTATCTCATTTTCTCAGCTTCTTAGGTGATGAAGTTCAATGATGATGATGATGATGATGATGATGATGACCACGACGACAATTTAGTGCTCTAGAGAGTGATAATATTATGCATAGTCTCGATAGTGAACAATTACGAAGAAATAGCTATAGGGAAGTGTTTGTTAATACGTATCTCACTATTCTATTCAGTAAAGAGTTTCTTTTGAACTAATTCAGGGTTTATTCATCAGCCTTCCCCTTGTCTGATACACACATCGCTTTATGTACGGTTTATAAGCCAGCACAATGCGTAGGTTAGTGGGAAGGAAAGAATGAAGTGTGTCTGTGTTGACAAAAGTGCGGCAGCAGGGTTCCTGAGCAGTGGTGTGGGTGAAGTAACAGGCCTCCAGTGGCTCTACTCAAACTCACAGCACGTTTCTCAGCATGAACCTTCGTCCTACACAAAGGAAAACATGTCATGGGGGAGCAAAGAAGGCGTAAAAGGTAAAGTCTATTTACTTAACAGTTCGAAGACGATAAGAGAAGAAGAGTTGCAAAGTGAAAAACAAACACCATTTCATTTTAAGTAAGACATCCTTCTACGCCTACGTAACTAGTAAATCCGCTGACTTGGTATCCAAGTCAGAATAGCTGGCGCAAATCCCACCCAGCTATAGACTTATCCTCCGGTACGGGATGATCAACGGACGTGTACTTGAGAAATCTGCGAAAAATAATCTGTCACAATCTCTGGCTCTCGGAATAACATAACCTTAATACATCACCAGCTCAAGGAGACGGAGTAGAGATGTGAGGTATACTTCACATCTCTACTCCGTCTCCTTGAGCTGGTGATGGATTAAGGTTTTGTTATTCCGAGAGCCAGAGATTGTGACAGATTATATATTTTTCGCAGATTTCCCAAGTACACGTCCGTTGATCATCCCGCACCGGAGGATAAGTGTATAGCTGGGTGGGATAGTGCACTGCTTATCATTCACCTCCTACTTTACCTATACGTATTATGTCTTCTCCAAAAATTTTACGTTCGTTTCATAAGGATGGTAAACTTACTTGTTTTACTGTGGGAGGCCCTTGCAAAGCACCTATGCTATTTTAGTTGCAACCACTCAATAAAAGCAGTGTTTAAACCCGTACCTATAAGGAGTTCGAATTAAGTATGCATAAAAATACCATCACTTCCTATATACTTGTGCGTTGCGTGACGGTCCATGGCAGTACCGTGAAGCGATCACCACATCGGTGATATTTTGCAAACACCATTTAACTTGTTATGCTGGATGGAAGAAACGATTTACTCTGAATTTATTTTTATTTTCATTCATATGGTAAAAAGTTCGCATGTCCACCAAACTCTGAAGGAATGAACGAGTCCTCTGCTGGACATCTGGTGTGCAACATAATATCACCCAGCCGCGCGCCGTCTTGCCCGCTATTTTTCAACTCCAGCATTTGTGTTCTAAGAAAGCTATCCATCCCGCCTCTATGCTTACCTGGAAACCACCATCCGTCCTTCCACCGTCTCATTGTTCTCTCCAGACTATGGAACAGCTTCCTTTGACCTCTGTTTTAATTTACCGATTCCAGAAAACAAATTTGTCCTCCCCAGAAAACAAAATGGAACTTTAACTAGTCTGGTTGTGGGCTGCAAATGGAAATACGGGTGACAATGTGATATTCGAGACTAACTCTATCAATTATTGCGCTATTCTCTTGTTCACGTCTATGTTATTGATCTGCTGATATCTGCAAGCCAAGCATCATGTGACATTTTCTATTTATCATGGAATAAATATCCTACTGGACTTAAAATGTATTAATTTTGCACTATTCTCAAGTTTTGGTTGTGATGTTTAGGAGTAACACTAATCAAAAAGAGGAATTAATCACTTGCATAATTTAGGTGGACATGCCTTTCCATTAGCTCTCCCCGCGAGAAAATGGTTGCCTAGTCATTATACATTACTGTTGTTACACTTGTACACTCTCAGAAATGGGGGTATATTAAGGGTAGAATTGTTACATCGCACCATCACTACCCTTTTTATACCCTATGTCCAGGCTGGAGGGTAGATGCTGCCGATTATACCCTTCATCTACCCTTTATCTACCCTTTTTAGACGAGAGGGTTGAGAAAGGGTATATTTGGGGTTCGAAAAGGGTATATTTAGGGTTACAAAAGGGTATATTTGTAAAAGTAGAAAAAGGGTAGCAGTATTTCATCACTACAAACACCCTATTTCTACCCTTTTCCTACCCTTCTTTTCTAAGAGTGTAGACAGGCGTGCGTGCAATGCAACCTAAAATAGTAAGCTATGTCTTTATCTATATTACAGGCAAACAAGTGTGGATGGAATAAGACAGGGTGTAAGAATGAAGGGAGGGACAGAGAGCAAAGGGTCCAGCCTGCCCAGCCTGCCCAGCCTGCCCAGCCTGCCCAGCCTCAGCAGCTGACAAGAAATAATTGCTTGAGGTTAATTGTGTACCAAATAAATTAGCCCTGTTTGTTTGGTGTCCAGATAATGGCAGGTATTAGTGTACGGATAGCTTGTGTTTATTGAACTACGCGTCCCACACACACACACACACAGTTTCTTTTACTCATTCTCTCTCTCTCTCTCTCTCTCTCTCTCTCTCTCTCTTCTCTCTCTTCTCTTTCTCTTCTCTCTCTCTCTCTCTCTCTCTCTCTCTCTCTCTCTCTCTCTCTCTCTCTCTCTCTCTCTCTCTCCTCAATGGAGCGCTGAGGGAGTCCTTTGAATGGCTGTGAGTACTGAAAAAAAGACAAAAATGATGATATAGAAAATGGAGTTAGCAAATGTTTATTATATTTTTACTTTTGAGCCAATTGCGCCTGTAGGCAGTATGACCTCCAGGGCGTGGATGGTAGGCCTTGGAGGTTCATTTGAGGGGTGTGATGATTTAATTAGCCCTCGCCCGTGGTGACGCAGCATTGCCTGATGGGTATTGGTAAAAGGAATGAAGAAAGCACTTAAGACAATGGAATGAAAGAAGAAGAGGAGAAGGAGGAAGAAGAGTTGCGATGTATTGAGCGAGCCATTTCAATATTTCACGCAACGAAAATGTGGAAGTGACAGCAATTTCCACTCTCTCTCTCTCTCTCTCTCTCTCTCTCTCTCTCTCTCTCTCTCTCTCTCTCTCTCTCTCTCTCTCTCTCTCTCTCTCTCTCTCTCTCTCTCTCTCTCTCTCTCTCTCTCTCTCTCTCGTCCTTCCTTGCGTAACAGTTCGTCGATAGAAAAGTCTAATCATAGCGTTCAGACTTCGGCCATCATTTCCTTGCGTCTGTCTCTTAAGATGATGGAATGTTTTGTAAGACTTTGATTAGCTTCGAATGCTGATGTTAAAGCTTTCTGGCTGTCCATCTACTTCCAGATCAAAGTTCGGACCATTTAGATTTAAGTGAGAGGAAGTCTGCGTTTTCTTCATCAACCCTCTGCCAAAAATGCAGTGTCAGTACACACTAAGAAAAAAAGGTACAACTTTGCTCCTTTAAGGGTGCAAAATGATGTCACACATTTTGAACCTTTAAGGGTGCAAAGCTGCACCTTAACACTAGGGTGCAACTTTTGCACCTTATAGCAGGGTGCAACTTTGTATCTTTAAAAGGTGCAAATATGCACCTTTAGAGGGGCAAGTTTGAGCAAAATATCTACCTTTAGAGGTGCAACTTTGCACCCTTATGGGTGCAAAACATGCACCTTTAGAGGTGCAACTGTGCACGCTGATGGGTGCAAAATATGCACCTTTAGAGGTGCAATTTTGCACCCATAAACTCTATCTCTAACACCCATCTCTAAAGGTGCAGGTTTTGCACCCATGAGGGTGCAAAATGATATCACACATTCTGAACCTTTAAGGGTGCAAAGTTGCACCTTAACACTAGGGTGCAACTGTTGCACCTTATGGTAGGGTGCAGCTTTGTACCTTTAGAGGGGCAATTTCGAGCAAAATACCTACCTTCAGGGCCAGAAGCCACAACACACTTAAAGATCTTTTTTTAGTCGTTAGTCCAACGACGGAACCCACAGCGCGGAAAAGTCGTCGGTTTCGTTGTTAACGTGCACACTGGCCAACGACTGCTCAAGACCGGTATTAGCAGAGGTCGGAAGTCTCCAGACATGCTCATTATATGCTTGGTATGCTATGAAATAACTTTTTTATAGGTGAATGTAGACATATGATTGCATTTGGATGGATATTATTCATATATATGAGTAAAGAGATGAAATACAAGCAAGGGACTGATCCACGTCTGGCAGCGCGGCCTTCGGCAGCAGCAGCAGCAGCATGATGAAGCCCGTGAGGTGGATATCAACACCAACTTCACCAAGGGAGATAGATGCCTTTGGTAATATTTAGTAGGGGAGCGAGAACCCCTTGAGGAATCCTATGATCCCTGGTGATATCCTATGGTGCTGTCACAGGCGTGGGAGCTAACTGTCTTCTTCAGGAAGGCACAGGTGAGGCGGATAACTGCGGGTTTTTACTCAAAACTTTTGAGTGTGGCGGCTGGAACCGCCAGCTCCTCCGCCACTGTAGGTTTGGGCAGGATTAAACGTCTTATTACTCGTTATTATACAACTTAGTGATTATGGTGAGATGTTATATATACTTGTCATTATCTAAATCAATGTAGCACCGTGTGTCACCTTAAATAAGGGTGATTTAAAGATGTTATGATGAGGTGACTGATGGCGGGGCAGAGTGACGGAGAGGCCTTGCCGCGGGGCCTGCCCATATCACAAATATTTACTATTTCAACCCACACACACACCTTCTACCACCAAAACACTAGCAACACAAGCTCCTTACTTATACATCTTACTATCTGATACATTAAAACTCCTTAAAACGCAAGCATTCCGAATAAAACGAGAATTAGTTTGAGATGACAGGGACAGGAGGCGGGGAGAGGCAGTCTGGCATGCCATTCTTGCCCGGAAATACGTTTCGCTGACTTGTGATTGGTCGAGAAGTTTTAAAAACTGTTTGTCATTGGCTGGTGACTGATGACGCGCTTGATGACGTCATTACTCGCCTTAGCCAGTCAGCGCCTTCCAACGCGTTAACGACCGAAAAGGGAGGCTTTGTAGCTTTCGTCGTTAGGAAAAGAAGTTCGGAGAGATGGTGCTGGCGCAACTACCTTTGTTGCTGGGTTCCTGCCCAGAGGTGCAACTTTCCACCCTTATGGGTGCAAAATATGCACCGTATGAATAATAATAATAATAATGTCGGTGGTATTAATGATAATAATAAGTTATAATAATAGATGGGGGCCCTTCTGGTCTTCGATGATAATGATTATATATATATAATTTATATAATATATAATGATTATATATTATATAAATACAATACTAATAATTATGATTATAAAAAAAAGAATAACAATAATGATAATGATGATGATAATAAGCATAATAATAGTAGTAGACTAATAATAATAAAAATAATAATAATAATAATGATAATAATAATAATGAAAATGTCAGTAATAACAATTATAATAATATCAATGATAACTGTAATTATATTATTAATAATATTGATAATTATTATTTGTTATAGTCGGAAGTGCTCTTATTTTCATTATCATTAATACTATTTTCACCACTCAATTTTTTCATTATTTTTATGAATCATTATCACTATTGTTATTATTGTAATAATTAGTATTAGTGTTTTAACTATTATTATTAGTGTTATTACATCATTATTATTATTGTAGTTTTCAATAAGGTAATTATTATTGTTTCAATCACTATAGTATACTACCAATATACAATAATAATATTATTATCATTAATATCAATTATACCATATATATTTATAATAGATAAAATAGTAACAATAATATCAATTATGATAATAATGATGATAATAAGAATTTATAAAATGATGTTGATAATAATAACAATAATAATGATAATATCAATTATTATGATAAAAAAAAAATCATAATGATATTATCAATATACATATACATATACATAATACATATATAATATACATATCAATGATGAATTATAATGATATTGATAATAATGAGGATAATAGATATACAAAAAATATATAGTAATGATAATAATAATAATGATAATAATAATAATAATGATAATAATAACAGAA
>JACEEZ010020407.1:140000-142500 GCA_016584305.1 Chionoecetes opilio | reverse complement strand
AAGCAACTATGTACAAACAAGTATTTACAAACACGTATATACACACAACACCTTCATACGACTCACGCCCCTGCTACCTGGTTAGCAACAGCCTTCCCGTCAACCATAGGTCGCTGAGCCCTAGACACAGGGACGACGGCAGACGGGAAGGGTAGTTGACCTCGGCAGCAGGGGACGATGACACAGGTACACAGCAGAGGTGGAGAGAGAGAGCAACTCCCCGTGTTGCGTCGGGAACTCTTCTGCCGAGACAGCCGGCACCAAGCGCCTCGTAGCCTCTACTCCAAACCAGAAGGTGTCGAGGCTTCATTAGGAAGCAGAGGTCGGGATGTAGCGATGACATAAGGGTGACTGAAACAGTCTTGCTCGAGGCCACGAACACCAAACCAGGGGGTGGAAGGAGTAATCGCTGTTCAAACGCCTGTAGGTGGTGGTTCGCCCTTACAGCGATAAATGGATGTTTGGGAAATTATGGAGAAAATAAATCACGCGGTTACTTGGATATTGCAGTGGCTCCAATGTCTAGGGATAAAGGGCATCCACCTCGCGTTAATGAGATGAGCGGCGGAGTGTTGCAAGTTATAGCATCCTCGGTCACTTTCCTTAACTTTCTCATGGGTTATGGTGGCTTTGGTGGTAAAACAGCTAATGTATTGCTGTGGCTAAATACCTCTTGAAACTTTACCTATTGGTACAGGGAGATGACATATGATAGGATCTGACCGTTGTTAATTTGTCATTGTTATACGAAAGATTAATTAGAAAGGGGGTGAAAAAATGTGCTCAAACACTCATGACTAGCTGGTAGTAATTACGCCACGTAGAGTCGCCTTCGCGCTTATTGAGATTAATTATTGATATTAAAACAGATGAAGATGCAAATGTGGTCAGTTTGAGTAATCAGAGTTGACGTAATTTAATCAACATGTCAAACAAACTTTGTTCCATAAATTGTTGTTTGAATTTCTGAAATATTTGTTAATCAAAAATAAAGTAATATAGTCATATGTCCAGTATATATTTGTTTCAACTGTGGAAACGAAATACCGATCTATTCAGGGTCCTGTTGGTGCTCTGGAGGGAGAGACACTATGGCAGCCAGTAGGATAGGAGGATCACAATGGCAATTACAAGGGTCGACTGCACTCTTAGAAAAGAAGGGTAGGAAAAGGGTAGGAAAAGGGTATTTGTAGTGATGAAATACTGCTACCCTTTTTCTACCCTTACAAATATACCCTTTTGCAACCCTAAATATACCCTTTCTCAACCCTCTCGTCTAAAAAGGGTAGATAAAGGGTAGATGAAGGGTATAATCAGCAGCATCTACCCTCCAGCCTGGACATAGGGTATAAAAAGGGTAGTGATGGTGCGATGTAACAATTCTACCCTTAATATACCCCTATTTCTGAGTGTGTGAAACATCTGCATAACACTTTATCCTCACTTGCTATTCCCTACATATGGAGAGACGCAGTCCAGATACAGTGATGGCCGCTTTGATACGGCAATGAATGCCCGCACCAGTATTGCACACACACATGCACACACACACACACACACAAGCATACGCACACGCACGCACACACACAACAAAATATTAATGAGGCCGCGCAGCAGGGGATCAGCGAGCTTTACTTTACTGCCTTATAATACAAAGGTAAACGATATAGTTAGTGATCAACGGTTTGATGCAGATGTAAATATTTGTATTGTGTTGCGACTCGAATGTATACAAGTCCAGGACGTGTTATCTTGCCGTGTTATGATCCAAAGCGAAATGCTATCATGGGACACAACCTGAGTGCGGGAAAACTTACGACATGCAGGAGCCACCATTTTGATTGCGACTCATCGCCATGCCTTTGAGTGTGAATGTGTGTGCGAGTACGTATACGTATGCATTCATGTATGTACCTATGCATGTTTACGGCGCCTGTTCTAAAGTTTCGTGCTCAACAAAAAAAAAACTGAAAAAAAATTGTAATGGATGATCATGTTATAATCAGGTAGCCACCGTAAAGTGATGCAGGGAAACACCATAACTTATCACACCACATCCACCACCACCACCACCACCGCTACCACCATCACCACCACCACCACCGCTACCACCATCACCACAATCGCTGCTAATCCTTGCTGCCTCAGAACCCACAACTTACTATTTCCACCTCGCTACGATTTTGTGTGTCTCTCATCACGTACACCACCCTAATTTTTTTTTTGTCTCTCTCTCTTTCCTCTCCTTCCCTCCCCTCCACCATCCCCACCCGAGGCCCACCACCGGAGGGAACCTGCCAAAAATAGCTATGAGTCGCTGCCCAAGAGACGCTGATGTAACAACCAGTGACAAAACTATACGTGCAAGTTAGCTTTAAGATTTTTATTGCACACACACACACACAGACACACACACACACAGACACACACACACACACACGCACACACACACACATGGGGATTTTTCAGTGACAAATTCGGGCGATTATTGTCCCCCTTG
>JACEEZ010020407.1:122500-137500 GCA_016584305.1 Chionoecetes opilio | reverse complement strand
CTCACCCATTACCCATCACCCCCCACCTATTCCCTCACCCATCACCCCCAACCCATCACCCCCCACCCATTCACTCACCCATCACCCCACACCCATTACCCATCACCCCACCCATTCACTCACCCATTACCCATCACCCTACATCAAGGCTTCCTCAATTCTCGCAACCCACTTTTGTTTTCACAATCCTCGCTAATAGGCTGCTAAAAAAAAGAAAAAAAAAAGTGATCGGATCATCTCATAAGTGGGCTTATGACCTTCCCCTGGTCAACCTGATTCCAAAAATGTGCCATATGAGGTGTTTGCGCCACGGGGGGCGGAACTTATACCACACACACACACACACACACAGACAGACACACTTTCGCTTATATTATTATATATATATATAATATATATATATATATAATATATATATATATATATATATATATATATATATATATATACATAAGCACATACAGTATAGGCTACTTACATATGTATATGTACACAGATATATGTATATACGTATGTGTATACATTAATACATACGAGGAAACTCAAAAGTTGTTCCTCTGATAACGGTCAACGAATAAAACACCAAAAGAGGAAAACCTAAATATCTAGATGTTGTGCATAATTATAAAATGAAATATAACAACAAGACAGCAAAATTTATTCATAAAAGCATATAACATGAAAACAACAAAGCAACGCTTCAAACATTTCACTCTGTATGTTCAGCTTCAAAGACATTTAATTTAATTTAATTTTGTGCACCACTACTCTTATATACTCCCCAGCAGCCAACTAGCTTAACCTCGAAGTGGAGTATGTACAATGTTTTTGGGTTGATTTGGGTCACTGAGTCCATAAATAATAAGAATCCGCTTGATGACACCCTGTCACCTTTGGGCATTTTTTCTAATTTGCATAATACCAAGTGTTCTATTGAATATACTATAATTAAGATATCTCGGCTTCTAGAAGGGATTTTAAAACTATCTAAAATGTTTTAACGGGGCTTTAAGACATTAGGAACCCAATGGAATAACTTTTATTATGATTTGACAACTCCTTCATTTGCATAAATCCAAGATGGCCGCCGTCAAACCTCTCAGGAGACCGGTTTCATGTCACCACGTTGTCTAATTATTATACTGGGCTCAGTGACCTAAATCAACCCAAAAAAATTGTATATACTCCACTTCCAGGTTAAGCTAGTTGGCTGCTGGACTATCCAGGCATTATTATACGAGTACGTTATGATATACAGATGTTACAACCTTGTAGTGGCAAACCACTACTGCCGGGTGGCAAGTTTAGTGGCAAACCACTAAATGCCGGGGCATTCGACTGTGTGTGGCACAAGGGCCTCCTGGCAAACCTCGAACAGCACGGCATCACGGAGCACCTGCTGGCGCTGTTCTCGAGCTACCTGCACAGCCAAAGTTGAAGGGTGGTGGTGAATGGGAGCACGTCAGCCACATACCCGTTGGAGGCTTCTGTTCCACAGGGGTCGGTGCTGGGCCCCATCCTGTGGAACATTTATTTCAATGACCTCCTCCAGAGCCTCCCTGTGGCGTCTCCCTATGCTGATGATTGCACCGTGTCTCACACCTACACCAGAGAAGAGGTGGCGAACGTGATAGATGTCACCAACCGTCAACTTGGTGACATCATGGCCTGGGGAAGACGGTGGCAAGTCAAGTTTGCTGAAGATCCAGGCCATGGTCATTTCACGTTCAAGGGAGGACGCCAGGCTGCTTGTGGGTAAGCTGAAGTTTGGAGACGACACCCTTACCATCAAGGACTCCACCATCAACCTAGGGGTGGAGGTTGACTCCAGGCTCAGCCTCGACCGCCACCTGGAAACCGTGGCACGCAAAGTCTCCCTGAGGGTGACCCTCCTGCGCCATGTAAGGCACCTGCTCGACGCTGATGGCCTCCTGAGACTGTACAAGGCTCAAATGAGGTCAGTCATGGAGTATAGTTCCCTCACCTGGACGAGCAGTGCTCAGTGCCATCTGTCACTGCTGGACTAGGTGCAGAGGCGTACTGAGCGCCTCATGCACCAAGCCGACGGCCACCAGTGGACGGGACGTCGACCACGGCAACAGTGGCAGCAGCAACAGTGGCAACAACAACAACAACAACTGCATAATCAACAACAACACAACAACAACAACACCAACAGCGACAGCGACAGTAACTCCAGCAGGAGCAGTGGCGGGACGATCCCCACGTCCAGCTGGACAGCCTGGAACAACGGAGGAGAGTTGGTGCCCTCACAGTGTTGCACAAGGCCCAGATACAACACTCTTCACACCTTGCATGACTTCGGGTCCCGTGGAGGAGGTCAGAGGGCGCTACGAGAAAGGTAGTGTCGAGCGATTTCCTCCTCGAAGCCCCGAGGATCCACACCGCGACGTGCCAGCGGGCCTTTACTTGGGCCACAGTAACATTGTGGAACACTTTCACGGCTGAGGTGGACGCCAGGGCCTTGAACAGCCAGCAGGTGAAGGTGGCGGTCCACAGATGGTGCGCACACACACGCTTTAGTGCTCCGTGAGGCGTGGGTGTACACGTTGACATGTCAAATGCGTGTGACAAGTGCCTGTGACAGACAGTGACTTTTAACTTGGTCAATCATAAATACTGTGTACATATTCTGATTAACACTTATTGCCTTAATTCATTAACTTATAAGCCACTGTGGCCATGTGCAACTGATGTTGATACCTGTTTAAATAAAAAAAAATAAAAAAAGCAAGACTACGTATTACGCTATTGGTATATTCATTAACTTTACAAAAAGTAGATGAGAAACAAATACCTATAATGAAACGATAACCATTATGTAAATTGGGCCACTAAAAAACTTCTACCTCGTCATATGCTAAGTTTAAGACTGGCAGGAAATTTGAGATGGCGCCCACACACACACACACAACACACACACACCACACACACACTGTGTGTTACCACCTGAACGGCTTGGTGGGTTAGAGCGTCCGGCACCATTCTGTGGTCCGGTGTTCGATCCCTGGTCCCGCTTATTCCCGGAGATTTTTCCACTGAGAAATTCGGGTGGTTATTGTCCCCCTTGAGCAAAGGGATGGGGTGTGTGGTGATTGAGGTCCCAACATTACCCAAAGATCGGTAAAAATTAGCTCCAAGCTCGCACCGGGAGGGTGAACCTGGCGATCGCGAGTCTGACTCGCGTTGACAAGACCATGGTTGAATGACACTACTGCCACTACCGCCACGATGGTCCAGTGGATAGAGTGTTGGCGCGCCATTCTGTGGTTAGCCGGTTCAAATCCTCGCTCGCTCTCGGGGATTTTTCACTGACAAATTCGGGCGGTTACTGTCTCTCTTGGGACAGTACCAAGGACAGTACTTGAGACGAGGTAGGGATGTGTGGTGTGTGAGGTCCCAGCATTGCCCTAAGATAGGTAATAATGAGCTCCAAGTTCGCTCCGAGAGGGTGAAAACTAGCGATCGTGAGTCCAGCTCGCGTGGACAAGATCATAGGTGAATGACACACACACAAAAAATACATAACAAGATACAAGATAAGACTTTTTCTTAACTATTCTACGTTGTTATGTAAATGCCTCACACTAACATACACACACACACACACACACACACACACACACACCACACACACACACACACACACAGACACACTGGTGACGACACTTCGAAAACATTCATTGCAATAATATAAGTCAACGAGGCCAAGGGGGGGGGGGGGAGAGAGAGAGAGAGAGAGAGAGAGAAGAGAGAGGAGAGAGAGAGAGGAGAGAGGAGAGAGAGAGAGAGGAGAGAGCGGGCGAGCGGGCGAGCGAGCGAAGCGAGCCAGAGAGAGAGAGAGAGAAGAGAGAGAGAGAGAGAGAGAGAGAAAGAGGAAAAAAACATAGTAACCCCACAATTTGGTAACAAGGTAGTATTTTTCAGGACGAAATTCAACTCACACAGGACAAACAGGAAAACCAATAGGAAGTAAGAACCTTTACATCCAATTTCGCTAACTAGGTTAAATCCCTTGACAGCTTAAAGAATACTCTCTCTCTCTCGCTCTCTCTGTCTCTGTCTCTGTCTCTGTCTCTGTCTCTGTCTCTGTCTCTGTCTCTGTCTCTGTCTCTGTCTCTCTCTCTCTCTCTCCTCTCTCTCCTCTCCTCTCTCTCTCTCTCTCTCTCTTCTCTCTCTCTCTCTCTCTCTCTCTCTCTCACCTGACCGAAAGCGGAAACAAGCTAATTCAATGAACCGCCAGCAGATCAGTTTCCAACGTCGGGTAAACAAACCATAAGATAGCCTCGAAACTGCAGAGAAACTGATGGAGAGATGCACAAATAGGTGTCGCCTGATTAGCTACCGTTACAGGCGTTACACCCTCGCCGCTTACCTTCCTTGTGTATATGCTGTGACAAAGACTATTGTATACAGTAGTCTTTGGCTGTGGTATCAGGTGGAGAAATCTACTTATCTCAACAGGGAGGCATATGGGCTTTGGGTATTTAGGTGCTTTCTCATATATTTTCGCAACCATTAGTAATACAGCGGCCTCGATACATCACCTTGATCAACTCTGATATCATAAACATCGACAAGAAAGACAGGAACATCACGACCACTACCACATGGCATATCACACCATCACCATTGATTGCTATCTCCTATACGGCCCGGTAATGTGTGTCCGGAAAAAATACTTATGCTATCCTCCTCTGCCCCACGTCATACTTAGCTAATGGAAGCTGAAGGCATGCTCCACAGTTACCTTTGTCATCAAATTTACTTTGCATATTCTAGGGAAGAGACGAGGCTGACGACCCTTCTCCTTCTCCTCCTCCTCCTCCTCCTCCTTCTCCTCTTTTTCTTATCTTCCTTTCTCCTCCTCCTCCTCCTCCTCCTCCTCCTCCTCCTCCTCCTCCCCCTCCCCCTCCTCCTCCTCCTCCTCCTCCTCCTCTTAAAATTAAAATTAATGGAATCCATCATAAGAGACAAAATCGTTAAGTTCTTCGAAGAAAATGACATAATTAAGGATTCGCAGCATGGATTCAGAAATAAACGCTCATGCTTCTCAAACTTACTTGATTTTTACAATAGCGTATTCAAAATGTACGACAACACGCGAGCAGTAGATGTCGTTTACCTCGATTTTCAAAAAACCTTCGACAAAGTTCCTCATAAGCGTCTCATTAGCAAAGTAGAAGCTCATGGTATAACAGGCCATCTTTCAAATTGGATAGAAAACTGGCTGTCAAATCGTAAACAAAGGGTGGTAATAAATGGTAATTCTTCTGACTGGACCAGTGTTAATAGTGGCGTCCCTCAAGGATCAGTTCTCGGACCTATCCTGTTCTTAATATACATAAATGACATTGACGAGGGAATCACATGCAGGATATCAAAATTTGCTGATGACACGAAAATCACAAACACAACCTCTACAGAATCTCAGCGCCAACTCATACAAAATGACTTAAACACGCTAACAGTATGGTCAAAAACATGGCAAATGAATTTCAACCTTGACAAATGTCATGTACTACATATCGGTAATAACAACCCTCATGAAAGTTACATGATGAACGATTTCCAACTAATAAGTGTTGATAAAGAAAAAAGATTTAGGCGTTATAATCTCGAAAGATCTCAAACCGAATAACCAAATCATATAGGTAGTAAAAACTGCAAATAAATTGGTTGGCTTTATTGGACGAACTTTCAGTTTCAAATCTGAAATAGTAATACTCACTCTTTTTAACTCGCTTGTTCGCCCCCATCTAGAATACTGTGTGCAGTTCTGGTCACCTTATTATAAAAAGGACATAGATAAACTAGAAAAATACAGCGCAGAGTAACCAAAATGATGCCTAAATTGCGTAACAAATCGTACGAAAATCGGCTCAGAGAACTTAATTTATTCCCATTAACAAAACGAAGGATAAGAGGTGACCTCATCGAAGTATCTAAAATCTTCAAAGGATTTACGAACGTAATCCCAGAAAATCTGTTCACGCTAGACCGGTCAAGCTCAACTAGAAACAACGGATTTAAAATAAGCAGGAAACGGTTTGTAACGAACGAGGCAAAGTACTTCTTCACAAACCGTGTTGTAAGCGTATGGAATGGGCTGCCCTCAGACGTAGTAAACTCAAATACAATAGAATCTTTTAAAAATCGCCTCGATAAATATTTCATATCAAATCCCCGGTTGTCACTGTTTATCTCGGAATAATAAATGTATCTTGCGGGCCTCTGATGCTTACTCTCATTGCGGGAAACGATTGCGAGCCGCGTCTACACAACCCCTCCCACACGTCTCAGACAGCCTCGAGTTAACGGTCACTACTACAACTTGTGACCTGTGACGGGCTGTGGATCAGTAAGGGCCCTGACAGTTAGTGACCACCATCGGGATTTAAGGTACCAGGGGTCACTGCTGCAGGGGGTATTAATAGTGTACGGCGTCCTACATGGAAAGTACACAATCCACAGGGGATTGAACGGAGCTGGGGCCTGATTGACTGCTGCCTCCCAAGAAAGCGCCAGGCAAGGCTGCCGCACCACCCTTGAACCTCCACACTGTGATCCCACCATTACAAAACACACATAACATGACCCTATTATCAAGCACTAAACCTACCCCCACAAACATAGTAGTAGTTAGCCGTAGATTACAAGTTTCAACTTTCCTCACAAATTCCATGCAGTTTTTCTATACTGCATGGTATCACTTCATTTCCGGCCAGCTTCGGCTAGAGGGATGGGTGGGTGGGGAGGAGCCCTATCTCCTATCCTTTCTCTCTTATTATCTAGTTAGTGTAGTGTAGTTAAATCAAACAGCCATGTAAGGACCTAATGGTTTGTTGCTGTTTGTGTTTCCTTTGTAATCCTTTGTAATCCTCCTCCTCCTCCTCCTCCTCCTCCTCCTCCTCCTCCTCCTCCTCCTCTCCTCTATGGACCCAGATAGGCAATAACATGATGGAATTAGTTGCATGGAGACTAGATGAAGCAGTACAGTCTGTTCATGCGTGCGGCGAGGACATTGAAATCTTGGAAAGTTTTACATACCTTGGTAGCGCAGTCCATAATGACGGCGGGTCACGTCAAGAAGTCTTACGGCGGATTGGCATAGCCCACGGTGCTATGGACTCGCTCAGCGGGAGCATTTGGCGTTGTCGGTACCTGTGCAGGAGGACAAAGATCCGGATCTTCAACTCGCTTGTGATCCCTGTCTTACTATATGGTTGTGAGACATGGACACTAAATAGTGACTTGAAGAGATGAATCAATGCCTTTGGTAATAAGCGTCTTCGCAGAATCATGGGGTATCGCTGGGATGATTACGTTCAAATCAGCGATTGCATCGTGAGACTGAATCGAGGCCTATTACCTGCATAGTCCGTCAACGCCAACTTCGGCTATATGGGCACGTGGCACGCTACCCTGAAACCGATCCTTCCCATCGGGTTGTATCTGAAAGAGACAATCCAGCGTGGAGGAGGCCAAGGGGGCGCCCACAAGGCTCGTGGCTGGGGCAAATTGATGTTTCTTGTCGAGAGCTGCTTGGTATGGGAAAGGAGCCTGCATGGAGACTCGCGCGTGGTGACCCCCGGGAGTGGCGTCGTAGGGTTGGCGAGGCGACGCGCCCCCCGGCGTATGCCCCCAATGATTGATTGATCATTAAAAGCTCTACTCTTTGCTCCAACCAACATCTGCCTTATCATCATTGTATCAACTATTCATCATCATTTTACGTCGAGGGAACGGCTTAATAACGATAAATAAAGAAGAAATAATTTACGTAGCGTGTATTTCCCCTCAATTTATTGCATTTCATCATATCGTTTGTTTCAGTTATCTCGTATCTCTCACACCCTGCACTTGAGCCTGGAAGAGCAGGAATCAAATTATGTCACTACTGCAATATCATCATTTTAGTTCGAATATTACATCCCACGTCTATACAAAAGTAAAAATGGGGCATACGCTAAGCTGAGCGTAGCTTCGGTGCTTCTCTCCGTCGCATTTGCTCTTGAGGCTGTGGTGGGTAACAACCCGCTACCCCGGGACACAGAGCTATAGTGTGACATCTGGGTTACCATAGTTACCTTCCCCAGGTTCCCCAGGTACCCCACCTCGTATATGATCGTGATCAATTCTTTATAGTCATCCTACATCTGTCCATTTTTTCGCTCCTACTTAAAAAAACTTCTACTGCGAATGAAACAGTGATTCATTGGTGTTGTTATACAGGTAACGTAACTCACTCTTTTCATATCTTGGTTTAAATAATATGACGTTATTTGTCTTCCTTCCCTCTTACACCATAATACACCAACCTCTTGTCTCCTCCCTTAGAAGTAGAGTTGAGAAGTGTAGCTTCCTACCTTCTTCTTAAATACCTCTTGTCTCCTCCCTTAGAAGTAACCAAGTCGAGCAGCGTAATGATATGAATAACGAACGATCATAATGTGCTAATCGCTAAGTTTTCCTGACTCTATAGGTAAAGGTTTGCATAAAGGCGATTATACTATAGGAAGAGACAGCGCACGAGAGTCATAGTTTCCTAAGTTAGAATAGTGTGACTCTTTCAAGCTATCCTGAGAAGGTATGCACAAGACTTAATGCCTCTGAAATCACCACTTTTTTGCTTCTACCTACGCGTCTCTAACCCATCTGAGTGTTTTCAGTAGGAAGCCCATGCGCATCGCAATCTTTCAAGAAACTACATAGAAGACCAGATGTTTTCTTTTCAAGGACGACTTTTTCCACCCTGTATAAGTGCCTATTTTGCATCAAGTTTGTGTGGAGCGAACTTCGGTCGCAAGTCTTTGATGCCGCAAAAGTTTGTTATCAAAGGCTTAGATTACAGAAGCAGTCACCTGAGGATTCTATTTTGGTCTCAGTTTCTTCCCGTCGTGTCTGATAACCTTCCTTTCTTTCTTCCTTCCTTATTGTTTCTCAGAGGATACCGTCTCGTATCATCAATAAAGTCTGGTAATCAATTAAATTGGTATCATCGCAGCACCAGATAAATGTCTGTATAGATAGACTTGTATCAATGACTACATTTTAAGATAGAATACAAAATATATGTCAAGGTGGCTTTCCGAGTGAAGAGGACAGCAGGAAGGACAGCACAGGAAGGTCATGATATGATTTTGCTCTCCATAACACTCTTCTTTCCTGAAGGTATTTGAGCCGACAGGAAGAAGCGCATAAGTGTGTCACCTCAAATTATGTCTTGCTGTTCACTCCTGCATATTAACCTCATCGTTCTTTGTTCTTCTGTTCCCTTTACTAAATATTACTACACATGACTCATTGAAAATCCCCTTACACTTCCTTTCACCCATTTTTTCTGCCTTCTCTTCTGCACTAAGACATTGCAGCTTCGACTCATTAACTCTCTCTGTGCTTGTCTTCATTCATATTAGATTAAACTATCATAATCTTAGCAACTTCTCATTTATGATATTTCATCTACCGTATATATTTTGCGTTGTCTAATTCAAATATCTTTCCTATACTATATTTCCTTTCTTCTATCATCTGTATTTATACCCTTAACTGCATTAATTAAATCCTTATCTTCTCCATATCTTTCTCTTATATTATGCCTGCCACTATATATTTTTTACATATTTCATAATCTTAACTACATTCCTCAGTCCTTACCTAAACTTATCTATCTTTTGCTATATTTGTTTCCTGTGTATTCGTAGCTATGTCATTCTGGCGTCCACCTTTCTATCTCCTATACTTGGCATCTGAGCCCCTCTACCCACCAACACAACGCGGCCATCTCGTTTCTCCCCACTTGTTTTATCGACGATTTTACCTTCCCTAAACCAGTGTCCCTTCCACGTATACTCATTCTCCTTTCATTCCTTACATTAAAAAAATCGTTCAACGTCCCGCCCCAGTAAACGGCCTGTCAACGTGCTATCACATTCTCCTTCATCTTTAACCCGTATTCATTGATTGGCTGACGTCCCCATCCACTACCATGACGTCAGCAGGGTATGTACTATGCCACGTGGGTCGACCTTGTGACTTTTGGGGGGGATTCTGACGTGGCCTAAACGAGGGAGCAGTCCGGCAGGTGGCAAGCACAGGTGAGGTACAGAAGTGCTGTCAAGGTAAAGACATGAAGGTGTAAGGCATAATAGGAGAGAAAGGTGTAATGATGTGTGAGGAAAAAGTATAAGTAGCTATTATTGTATATATCAATCAATCAATCATTGGGGGCGGTACCCGGACAGTTTGCCTACGGACAGTTTGCCTACGGACAATTTGCCTACGGACAATTTGCCTACCGGACAGTTTGCCTACGGACAGTTTGCCTACCGGACATTTTGCCTACGGACAATTTGCCTACGGACACTTTGCCTACGGACACCTTGCCTACGGACACTTTGCCTCAGTGTTTCCACAGGAAAAATTGTCTTTACCTTGGACAGTTATAGTGATAACCCTACCGTAGATAACAGTATAGTCGCCAGCTGCAATAATGTGGCCAGGCGCCAAATATTACGAATTATAGCATCACTACTGATGTGTATGTGCCACTGAAGATGATGCACAGTGGTTCATATCGGTGACAGGACAACTCATACCGCGGACAATTCATACCGGACAATTCATATCATGCTAATTCATACCCCGGAAAATTCATACCCCGGACAATTCATACCCCGGACAATTCATACCCCGGACAATTCATACAATGGTCAATTCATACCCCGGATAATTCATACCCCGGACAATTCATACCCCGGACAATTCATACAATGTCAATTCATACCCCGGATAATTCATACCCGACAATTTCATACCCGGACAATTCATACCCCGAACAATTCATACAATGGTCATTCATACCCGATAATTCATACCGGACATTCATACCCCGGACAATCATACCCCGGACATTCATACCGGACATATTCATACCCCGACAATTCATACCCCGACAATTTCATACAATGTCAATTCATACCCGGATAGATTCATACCCGGCCAATTAATCCCGGATAATTCATACCCGGAATTCAACCGACCATTCATACCCGGACAATTCATACAAGTCAATTCATACCCCGGTATTCATACCCCGACAATTCTTACCGGATACATTCATACCCCGGACTAATTCATACCGGATCAATTCATACCCCGGACAATTCATACATGGTCAATTCATACCCCGGATAGATTCAACCCCGACAATTCATACCGGACAACTTCATACAATGGTCATTTCATGTACCCCGATAATCATACCCGGACAATTCATGACCCGGACATGTCTACAATGGTCATTCATACCCGGGCAAAATTCATTACCGGACAATTTACTCCCGACAATTCATACCCCGGACAATCATACAATGGTCATTCATACCGGATAATTCATACCCGGAACAATTCATTTACCCCGGACAATTCATCACCCCGGATAGTCTACCCCGGACAATCTACCCGCGGACAATTCATACCCCGGACAATTCATACCCAGCAAATTCATACCCAGGACAATCATACCCGACAATTCTACCCCGGACAACTTCATACCCGGACAATTCATCATGGTCAATTCATACCCCGGATAATTCATACCCCGGACAATCATACCCCGGACAATTCATACAATGGTCAATTCATACCGAGTAATTATACCCCGGACAATTCTACCCGGACAATTCCATACCCGGACAATTCATACCCGGATAATTCATACCCGATATTCAGTACCCGGACAATTCATACCCCGACATCTACCGCGGATAATTCATACCGACAATTCATACCCGGACAATCATACCCCGGACATTCAAACAATGTCAATTCATACCCGGACAATTCATACCCGACAATTCATACCCCGACAATTCATACAATGGTCATTCAACCCCGATAATTCATACGACAATTCATACCCCGACAATTAACCCCGGCATTCATACCCGGACAATTCATACCCCGGACAATCATACCCGGACAATTCATACAATGTCAATTCATACCCGGATAATTCATACCCCGGCATTCATACCCGGACAATTCATGCCATGCTAATTCATACCCTGTCACCGAATAGTTACTTATTGGAATGAAATTATTTCTAAATGTTTTAAATAATTAATATAGGCCTATAACGTCTCATATTACTTTTTGGGGCATGAATTTTTTTTTTTTTTTTTTGCCTAAATTTTTTTCTTCAAAACTTGTATATGATAGAATAAGCTTGTCCATATGTTAATTGGGGGTTTCAGGTCAGACTGCTGAAAATTGAAAAAAATCGGTTTAATAAAATTTTTGAATTACTATTTTTCAAAAACTAAGCTTCATTGGGGATTGCAAATGTTTGCATTTAGACGGCATTAGTGTGGACTTTATTCAATTAGTGCCCGGTATGGGTATGTCAAAAAGTATGAGAGCGGTAACTCTTACAATTTGTATCTATTTTACACTTTGTTACCCTCTATCTCAGTTAATTATTGACGGAGAGTGTTAATTTTTACTGGGCATATCATTGAATTTATCCACTATATATGTGCAAAGAATGAGCTCTGAGTGGGCCTTAATTTGAAAAATGATTTTCCCACCCTACATCGCCACTCCCGGGGCCACCACGCGCGAGTCCCCATGCAGACTCCCTTCCCATACCAAGCAACTCTCGACAGGAAACATCAACTTGCCCCAGCCACGAGCCTTGTGGGCGCCCCCTTGGCCTCCTCAACGCCGGATTGTCTCTTACAGATACAACTTGGTGGGAAGGATCGGTTTCAGAGTAGCAAGGTGCCCATATACTAGCCGAAGTTGGCGCTGACGGACTATGCAGGTAATAGGCCTCGATTCAGTCTCACGGTGCAATCGCTGATTTGACACGTAATCATCCCAGCGATACCCCATGATACTGCGTAGACAAATATTACCAAAGGCATCGATTCGCTTCTTCAAGTCGCTATTTAGTGTCCATGTCTCATATCCATAGAGTAAGACAGGGATCACAAGCGAGTTGAAGATCCGGATATTTGTCCTCCTGCACAGGTACCGGCAACACCAAGTACTCCTGCTGAGCGAGTCCATAACATCGTGGGCTATGCCAATCTGCCATAAGATTTCTTGACGTGACCAGCCGTCATTATGGACTGCGCTACCAAGGTATGTAAAACTTTCAAAGATCTCAATGTCCTCGCCGCACGCATGAACAGAATGCGCACGCATGAACAGAATGTACTGTTTCATCTAGTAAGCCTCCAAACACCTGTACCTTGACCTTGAGCCAGGAGACCTCAAGCCCAAAGGCTTTGCCTCATGCAGCGCCTCGAGAGCCATCACCAGTACCTCCAACGACTCAGCAAAGATTACTGCATCATCGGCTAAAACAAGATCAGTGATCTTGGTGTTGCCGAGGGATGTTCTACAGTCACTTTGATCTACAACTTTGCCCAATACCCAGTCCATACAAATGTTGAAAAGTGAAGGGGCAATAGCGCACCCTTGCCTCACTCCTGTATTCACAGGAAAAATGTTAAATACACCTCCCCCACACTTCACAGCAATCTCTTCATTGTGAATAGCAATATAATATATGGGTAAAGGGAAGGAAAAGGAATACAAAATTTTGTGGGAGGTTTACTATTTTTGCGATTACTACTACTACTACTAAAGATTCCAATCTGAGGCAGCTATAACAACAAGAATATCAAGGACAATAATGATAATTATAAAAGAAGAAATAATAATGAATAAATGATAAAGATAATAATAACAATATTAATAATATTGATGCTAATGATAATCTGTATAACAGTACCAGGTCGGACTCTAACCCCTGGACAGGGCAGGGCGTATTACCTCCCTCACCACACGGAAGTTAAAAGGTAATGATATGCACCCCATACATATCATTACGCCAACCCCATCTCGGTGAGGAAAGCAGGCGACTTTAATCTATCGCGGCCAAGACATTCAACAAATTTAATCAATTAAGACAAACTGCATAACAGTACCAGGTCGGATTCGAATTCCTGGACAGGGCGTCTTAGGCTAACGACGATGGCAGAGGCCTGACACTCGACCATGTAAGTCTGCGCCCTAGTCCACGCCCTTCGCCCTTACTCTATGCACACCGGGATCACACGAAGCTCAAACTGTTCCGACGCGGGATCAACAACATTTAACTATTTAACCCATACAACAATCTGAACAACAGCAGCCTCAATAACAGCACACACATTACTGACAGGAGGACATAGATCCGGATCTTCATGTCGCTTGTGATCCCTGTCTTACTCTATGGTTGTGAGGCATGGACACTAAATAGCGACTTGAAGAGGCGAATCGATGCCTATGGTAATAAGTGTCTTCGCAGAATCATGGGTTTTCGCTGGGATAACTACGTGTCACAGCAGCGATTGCACCGTGAGACTGAATCGAAGCCTATTACCTGCATAGTCTGTAAGCACCAACTTCGGCTATATGGGCATGTAGCACGCTACCTTGAAACCCTCCCATCGGGTTGTACCTGTAAGAGACAATCAGGCGTGGAGGAAGTCAAGGGGGCGACCACAAGGCTTGTGGCTGGGGCAAGTTGATGCTTCCTGTCGATAGTTTGATATGGGAAGGGAGCCTGCATGGGGACTCATGCGTAGTTACACCGGGAGTGGCGTCGTAGGGTGGGCGAGGCAAACGCGACCCCCGGCGTCTGCCCCCAAATGATGATTGATTGAACAGTAGTACTGAGTAGTACGAGTATTAACATCATAAATATTTATCATTGTTACAGTTGCTCTCATAATTACTATCGACAATTCATATTCGCGGAAGATGTATGACCATCACGTTGCGTAACGTGGTCGTATTTATAGAAGGTGATATGATGGAAATGTTCTGCTACAACGCAATAAGAATGGAATCAATATATATTATATGATGTGTTGGAAATATCCCCTAAAAACTGACAAATGAAGTAAATTATAATATAAT